>CM076579.1:304605087-304799160 GCA_034641835.2 Pinus albicaulis | reverse complement strand
CCCCCAAATTCAGCGCATGTCTCCAGATTAGTTGGGCTATCTAGCAGTGCTCCACATTTAGTGGAGCTTTTCAAGCCCTAACTGGGCAAAAACTTCAGTTAGCCATAACTTTGGCTAGGAAAAGCCTTTTGAAACGAAATTTGTTTTGATTTTGGGGTATTGAAGCATTCTGGAGCTGTTGGGACAGGTTACAGAGCCATCAGGGCGCTCTATCAATGATTTTATCAGCGATTTTGGTTGTGGAGCCACCAGGGCCTAATGAAAGATCAGTTGTGTTGGACTATACTCATCCATTGGAGGTGAATGAATAGTCGATTTATACTGATTTCAGTGCTCTGTTTCTGAATTTGCAGCTAATTTTTCCATTTGAGGCTTTCTACATAGTGTAATTCTTAATTTGAGCATTAATGAAAGAGGGAAAAGCCTAATTAGAGGCTTTTGGACCCAACAGAGGTAGCCCAAGAGAGGGGTGAACTGCTTAAACAAATGCTTACTGTTATGCTGTGCATTTTTGCTATTATATTTCAGATTCTGCTACATTAAACAGTAACTTTTCATAAGTACACTTTTCCCAAGCAGCCTTATACAGTGAACAAAACTCATTAGTTCAACTTCAAACCACATTACTTCATTTGCAGAATACTTGAACTTGCTTATTCACACATAAAATTTTGATTAATGAATACTTTGCACATAAACAAATACTTTCATTGATCAGATCTATTTAGTGTTTACATTATATTTCTTTAGGCAGAGCCAGTAAGAGGGCCAGAAGCTTCTGGTTTCATCCTTTCTAGTAAAGGTGAAATAACCAGTAAAAGCCCCTACTGTCAATCTCTATATAAGAAATACTTTGTTCACACAATTTCAGATCAGATTGGTATCAGAGCTCTAGGTTTTGCTTAAGAGTTTGTGAAATTTGTGCAAGAAGATTGTGTTATTCTGCAAAATTTGATGCTTACTAGGCTGAAATTGAAAAGAGGGGAAGGTCAATTGGTTAGAGCACAAGATAATCCTCAACCAAGGAGGGCTAGGGTGCCATTATCTCCACCTTCCATTTTATCATCATTAGCCTTAGAATCGGCCACAAACATGTCTTCCAGAGAATGAGAAGTACATGAGGAAATGGATCCCAAGGAAGAAGAAAGAGTCTTTAGAAAAACTTTCTTGGACATGACTGAGATGGTTAGGATCCTATATCAGGAGAGAAATGATAGGATTGCTGGAGAAGGGTCTAGAAACCAAAGAGAAGAAGGAGATTCTTCAGGAGGGAAGAAAGACAAGGATGAGTCTAAGAAAGGGAATGGAGGAAATGGTGATCCTTCATCTCCATCATCATCCTCTTCCTCCACATCATCCTCTTCTACTTCTGTTAATCAGTCACAAAAAACAAAAACATCTCTTAAAAATCCTTTGTTAAAGCTTGATGTGAAGTTTGAGTTGCCAATGTTTAATGGTGATGTTAATGCAGAGAAATTGGATAACTAGATTAGACAGCTGGAAGTCTATCTAAGAATTCAGAATTTGCATGATGATGACACAAAAATCCAATTAGCCTCTTTGAGAATGGATGGAGCAGCTTTGGTTTGGTGGGAAGCCAAGACCAGGGAGGAAATTAAAAAGCATGGTAAGATAACTCTAACATGGAATGAGTTTATTACAGCTATTAAGAAACAGTTTTATCCTCTTGCTCATATTCAGAAAGCAATTATGAATTGGAAAAATTTTAGGCAACTTAAAGGTCAAAATGTGCAAGATTATACCCAAGAGTTTAGAAGGAGAGCACTTCTACTTGGAGTAGACTTACAAAGTCAAGACACCTTGTTAAAATACATAGGAGGTTTGCACAATTACCTTCAACATACTATTCTAATGTTCAATCCTACCAGCTTAGATGAAGTCTGTGTGCAAGCTACACATTTAGAAGCTAGAGGAAAGAATAATTTTGATGAGGATAGTAATTTCAAAAATAAAGGAAAGAAGAGAGTTGCAAACTCAAGAAAATAAAAAGGAAAGTTATTTTGCAAGAACTGTTCGAAGACAAGTCATGATGAAGATCATTTTTGGAAGCTTCATCCTGAACTGAAACCAGAAAAATTCAAGAACAAAAACAAGACCAAAGAAAAGGAGAAAACTGTAGCAACAGTTGAGCAAGACTTAGGGTCAGACTCAGGAGATGAGACAAAAAGCATAGCCATGGTTTTAAAGAACGTTAAGGGGAAAGAAGTGGTGCAAGACACAACTCCCAGGTCTAGCTCTTTGAATTTTCACAAAGATACTCATGAAGAAAAGAGGAGGATAGAGCTCTTCCATGTGAGGGTAATTTCAAAACATACCAAAATTGACACATTGTTTGACAGTGGGTCACAAGCGAATCTTATATCTGAAGACTTGGTCAAGCAGCTTAAACTTGAGACCATTCCACATCCGAAGCCTTATCCACTTGGATGGATATACAAGGATGCCAATTTGCAAGTCTCAAGAAAGTGCATATTGCGCTTTGCAATAACTGCACACTTTATTGACACAATGGAACTTGATGTGGTGCAGCTTGATATCTCAGGTATTGTTTTGGGAAGTCCTTACTTATTTGACAGGAAGGCCATGTAGAAATTTGTTGAATAATGATTAATTATCCACCGAGACTATCCTGATCACATACAATTCGAATTTATATGCAACACATAATCTCTTCCACTCAGATCATCAAACATGCGGAAATAAAATCAAGCGATAACACATCAAATCATCATACACATTAACACGGTATGTATGGGGAAAGCTTATAGCTGAAAACCCCGCAGCTATTGTGTATATTATAATGGAGAAATCAAGTAACAAACTCAGTACAATACTCCTCACAAGTACTCGGTACTTTCTCATACAGTTACCCACAATCTAGCTCAGTTTTGAACAGGTTACTGGTTCAAAACTCACCGCCAATTGCCTTGCCTCTATTGCGCAATCCAGGCCTGTCTATATAGAGATCCAAGGTTTGAATATCCTTGGCTTGACAGCGCAATCATCATGGGAAACCAAGTGTGGTGAAAATCTCATGCACAACTGATGTCGCCACTGATAGCTAACTCCACCCTTTCATCTACCTCTTTCACTGGTCTCCACTGAACTGATCATGCACTGTAGTGAACTTATGTGTTATTGAGTTGAATAATGAGTTACTAATTAATGAATTAAATAATATTTAATTCACTCCACTCATAACTAATTGATTATCTAGTTAAACTAATCTCAATCAGTTCAACTAAAATAAACAGAACACAACTCCACTAGCTGTCTCATTAACTCCACCAAACTTCTGCCACTGAAGTCCTAACTGAAGTCAACCATGCATGTGCTCACCAAACCCTTGGGAATAGCGTAATTCCTCTGTCAGATTCATGAGCCACTTCCAAGGCTCGAACTGAAGTGCTCCAAGAGAGTAAACTGAAGTTTATAGTCCAAATATTATTAAGGGTAAATAATATTTGACTTCCCTATTTTAAGGAGAGGTAGTCTAAAAATAGACTTCGACCTATAGGTCCAAAAAATAGAGTCCCATCTATTTTTACCAACATGACCAATGCTCCAAGAATCTCATAAATAGACATAGTCTAAAAATAGACTTTGCGCCAAAATTTGCCTGCGGGCCCACTTAGTGAAGGCGACTTCATTTCACTAAGATCCATCATCTTGCTGCATTTTCAACACTCCCTCTTAGCAAGATATGGATTATCTGCAACCCCTATCCTGCCTCTGTGGAATTCGAACTTGCTCCTGGTGAGCGCCTTTGTCAGGATGTCGGCATCCTGATCCTCCGTGGGAACATATGAAAGCATCATGATTCTCCGCTGAACACAATCTCTGATATGATGGTACTTGATGTCGATGTGTTTGGATCTATCATGAAATACTGGATTAGCCGAGAGTTTAATGCAACTCTGGTTATCACAGTAAATCACTGTAGGCTCCAAATACAACTGGTAATCTATAGCATCCTCATCCAAATAGCCTCACATGCAGCCAAGCCAGTTGCCATGTACTCGGCCTCTGTTGAACTGAGTGCCACGGATCTCTGCTTCCTGCTGTACCAGGAAACTGCTGTCGACCCAATGCTGAAAACTCCTCCAGATGTGCTCTTCTGGTCCGTTGGACTCCCTGCCCAATCTGCATCAGTGAAGCCAGAAAGCTTCGCTCCATCCTCCTGTCTGTACCATAGACCATATCCCTATGTGCCTCTAATATAGCGCAATACATGCTTGCCTGCCTTCCAAAAGAGCTTGGTAGGCTTAACCATAGCTTGCGAAAGCTGGTTAACTGCATAGCATATATCGGGTCGTGTATTGACCGGATACATAAGCGACCCCACCAACTGTCGATAGACAGTGGCATCCACTACCTCCGCTGAAGTAGCATCCTCCTTCCTCCAACCACCAGGAAGAGGAGTGTCAACAGGCTTGCAGCCTTGCATGTTGAACCTCTCCAAAATCTCCTGGGCATACTTGCCCTGAGAAACAAACAGTCCTCCGTTGCGCTGCCAAATCTCCAATCCCAGGAAATAATGAAGGATGCCCAAGTCCTTCATCTCAAACTCTCGTGCAAGATCCTCCTTGCATGAAAGTATCAACTGCTCATAGCCAGTCAAAATCAGATCATCTACATACAGTACGATGATCAACAGCTTCCCCTCCACCACAATATGGTACAGGTTTGGATCCGCCTCACTCTTGGAGAATCCAAGCCCGGTGAAGTAGCTGTCTATCCGAGTGTACCAAGCACGAGGTGCTTGCTTCAGCCCGTACAGTGCTCTCTTGAGTCGGCACACATGCGACTCAGTGCTGAAGATCTCAAAACCTTCAGGCTGCTCTATGTACACCTCTTCCTCAATAACTCCATTGAGGAACGCAGTCTTCACATCCATCTGATGAATGTGCCACCCCATCTGCGCTGAGAGAGCAAGGATCGTCCGTATGGAAGAGTACCTTGCGACAGGTGCAAAAGTCTCCTCATAGTCAATCCCCTCGATCTGTGAGAAGCCACGGGCGACAAATCTCGCCTTGTACTTCTCCACACTCCCGTCAGCTGCCTGCTTCACTTTGTAGATCCATCGCGAACCTACAACTGATTTCCCAACCGGTCTTGGGACAATCTCCCATGCACTGTTCCTGATGATCGAATCATATTCTTCGATCATGGCATCAACCCATGCGGGTTCCTCCACAGCTTCCTCAAAAGAGGATGGCTCAGTCACAACACATTGACTCATAAGAGCCATGTATCCAGTGTACCGATCCGGTGACTGTCTCTGTCTGCGCTGTGCTGTAGGTGGTCCTACAACCTTCTCTGCATCCCGAGCCAGTCGCTCAGCTTCT
This sequence comes from Pinus albicaulis, assembly GCA_034641835.2. Taxonomy (NCBI): domain Eukaryota; kingdom Viridiplantae; phylum Streptophyta; class Pinopsida; order Pinales; family Pinaceae; genus Pinus; species Pinus albicaulis. The sequence goes on along the minus strand of CM076579.1, from coordinate 304,793,791 downwards.
GTAGTGCGCATGCGCCCTCTGATGGTTAGCGCTGCATGGGTGGTTTCTTCCACCTCCTGAACTTCCTCTTGTGGCTGATCCACATCCGGAAGCTCCTCCTTAGGAACTAACAGCTCCTCATCTGCATGCAAGTGTAGCTCCCTCTCAAGCGAACACTGCATGGCTTTCTCCTCCTTAAATTTTATATCCCGTCGCACAACAGTCTTGCGACTGTCTGACAAATACACCCGATAGTTGTGAGGTGTATCAGTGTACCCCACAAATATTCCAACCTCAGCAGTTGGATCCAGCTTCCTTCTCGCATCCTTCGTCACATGCATGTAGACAGAAGAACCAAAAATCTGCAAATGGGAAATATCAGGCCTCTTGCCAGAATAAGCCTCCTCTGGTGTACTCATGCCAAGAACCTTGTGAGGACAACGGTTCTGCACATACACTGCTGTATTGCATGCCTCAGCCCACAAGTGAAGGGGTAGGCCCTGATCATGCAACATCGCCGTGCAGCACCCACGATCGTTCTGTTCTTCCGCTCAGCCACCCCGTTCTGCTGTGGGTTATGGGGTGCGATGAGCTCTCTCCGAATCCCTTCTGCGCTGCAGAACTCCTTGAATTCAGCCGAGATGAATTCACCACCGTTATCACTCCTTAGAGCAATCACCTTCTTCCCAGACTCCTTCTCGACCAGTGCTTTAAACTCACAGAACTTCGCGAATGTATCGCTCTTCTTCTGCATGAAGAAGATCCAGCACTTTCGAGAGAAATCATCAACAAAGATCACATAATACTTGTGCTTTTCTGTCGAAGCAACTGAGAAAGGACCACACACGTCTGTGTGAACTCTCTCAAGGATGGTCGTGGCGCGACTATCCTTCTCGTGAAAGGTGGCTTTCACATACTTCCCCAAGGTACACCCCTTGCACTGATCTGACTGCGCAAGAGTGCCCTTAGGAAGCCCGGTAGAAATCTGCTGCAGGATCTTCAAAGCTCCATGGTGAAGGTGGCCCAATCTCCTGTGCCACAGTTCGCCCTCATCATCCTGGCTCACCACTTCTCCCGCCTTGCATGCCATAGCTGCGCAGCCATCTACCTGCAATTGATAAAGGTTCTTGGTTCGAACCCCTATCTTCCGGGTCTCTCCAGTAGTCTTATTGCGCAGGAAGGCTTTTCCTTCGCTGAAGACCACATCATACCCCTTATCCTCCAACATCGCCACAGAGATCAAGTTCTTCTTCAATCCATGTACATGCATGACATCCTTCAATACAAAGGGTTTACCAGACTCCCTCTGAAAGGATATGGTACCGATACCAGTCGCACTGTATCTACCATCATCGCCCATCTCGATGTGCACACCCAAATCTTTGTCCTCCAGATCTGAGAACAAATCCCGATCTCCCGTCATATGAAATGACGCACCGCTGTCCAAGAAACATACCCGATCCCAACACACTTGAAACCAAGCATGCGATCGGTGAAAAGTCAAGCTTGAACTGTGAAGCCAAAGCTTCTCCATCTGCAGATCTTCCCGCTTGCTTTTTCTTCTTCTTCTTTGGAAAATTGGTAGCATAATGTCCGTGATCATGGCAGTGAAAACACTTCACTTTTGCCATATCCTGCTTCTTTCCCTTTGCACCGGAATGAGAAGTTTTCTTACCCTTCCCCTTCTTTGCTTTGGCCACCAAAGCGCAATTTTCTTCATCAGCTCCCTTTGATGAAGATCCATCTCGAGTAGTCCTCCTTATCTCCTCCTGCATGAGATCCGCCCAAAGGCGCTCCCATCCCGACAGCTTCTCCCGACCATTGACATTATCTTGATATGAGTGCCAAGCCTTCGGAAGACCAAGGAGAGCCAGGTCGACCATGTCCTCTTCATCGACAGTCACCCCCACACTTCCCAGCTCATCTCTACATTGAGTGAACTTCGTGAGGTATTTGGCGATACTGTCGCCTTTCTCCATCTTGATGTTCCTGAGCTTATCTTTGAGCGCCAGCTTCCTTTGGTCGCTCTTACTATGGAATAGATCCGTCAAAGCTTTCCACATTAAATATGGAGAAGCCTTTCCATGCAGGCTGGATACAATATGATCCTTGACGCCCTCCAACAAGATCCTTCGACATTTCGCCATCTTCTTTTGCCATGCTTCGACTTCAGCAGGATCAGTGGGCTTTTGGACATTCGTATCTACGAACTCCTTCAGACCATTATCTTCTAATATTGCTTCCATGCGATCCTTCCATGCAACATAATTTGAACTGCCTTCAAGAGCATATTCGAGTCGCAAACCGTTGAAAGACATTTTCAACACTGGCACCAAGAAAACAAAAACTGCTGCAAAATTTCGAATTCCACCTCAAAGCTCAGCCGCTCTAGATCTGTGAGAAAAAATTATTTCTAGCACAGATATTGACTGCAAGGGGCATTTACCAGACCTTTCACTTTCCGAAGAAAGATGAATCCGGAGGCTACCTGGCCCGCATGCAGACTCTGTCTACCAAAATAAGTTTGTAATCAAGCTTCAATAGCTCCGATACCATGTAGAAATTTTCTGAATAATGATTAATTATCCACCGAGACTATCCTGATCACATACAATTCGAATTTATATGCAACACATAATCTCTTCCACTCAGATCATCAAACATGCAGAAATAAAATCAAGCGATAACACATCAAATCATCATACATATTAACACAGTATGTATGGGGAAAGCTTATAGCTGAAAACCCCGCAGCTATTGTGTATATTATAATGGAGAAATCATGTAACAAACTCAGTACAATACTCCTCACAAGTACTCAGTACTTTCTCATGAAGTTACACACAAACTAGCTCAGTTTTGAACAGGTTACTGGTTCAAAACTCACCGCTAATTGCCTTGCCTCTATTGCGCAATCCAGGCCTGTCTATATAGAGATCCAAGGTTCGAATCTCCTTGGCTTGACAGCGCAATCATCATGGGAAATTCCTCCAAGTGTGGTGCAAATCTCATGCACAACTGATGTCTCCACCGATAGCTAACTCCACCCTTTCATCTACCTCTTTCACTGGTCTCCACTGAACTGTTCATGCACTGTAGTGAACTGATGTGTTCTTGAGTTGAATAATGAGTTACTAATTAATGAATTAAATAATATTTAATTCACTCCACTCATAACTAATTGACTATCTAGTTAAACTAATCTCAACCAGTTCAGCTAAAATAAACCAAACACAACTCCACTAGCTGTCTCATTAACTCCACCAAACTTCTGCCACTGAAGTCCTAACTGAAGTCAATCATGCATGTGCTCACCAAACCCTAGGAATAGCGTAATTCCTCTTTTATATGCATGAGCCACTTCCAAGGCTCAAACCGAAGTGCTCCAAGAGAGTAAACTGAAGTTTATAGTCCAAATATTATTAAGGGTAAATAATATTTGACTTCCCTATTTTAAGGAGAGGCAGTCTAAAAATAGACTTCGACCTATAGGTCCAAAAAATAGAGTCCCATATATTTTTACCAACATGACCAATTCTCCAAGAATCTCATACTGCAATCCCCAGACCATGCTCCATATGTCTAAAAATAGACATAGTCTAAAAATAGAATTTGCGCCAGAATTTGCCTGCGGGCCCACTTAGTGAAGGCGACTTCATTTCACTAAGCTCCATCATCTTGCTGCATTTTCAACAGGCCATCTTTCATCGCCATGAAAACAAGTATCACTTGTTCAAAGATGGTAAAGAGTACATTGTGAGAGCTCACAAGAAGAAGCTGGAATCTTCTTTACTCCATGCAAGTCAATTGAAAAGACTGGTTAATGCAAGTTAAAGTCTAACTTTGTTGATGTTGAAACGACCAGATTTTGAGCATTCGCCTTTTTATGATTTTGCTAATGATTTGTCTCAGTTTGATAACAGTTTGTCTTTGAAAGAAGATGATGTTATGTTGCACAAATTACCTTTTGGTCAGCCAATGCAGTGAATGAAGTTTCAAAGCAAAGTAGTGCAAGCAAGAAGGACACACAATTCAGCATGGGAAAAAGTTGGTTTCAGAATGGTAGAATTCTCCATGGGAACAGTTTCCAAGGTGAAAGTTATTTTAAATCTTCTGCGAAGTTTGATCAGTGTAGAAAAATTTTGTTTTCTGCAGATTACAATTGTTGTTCTGCAAATTTTAATCATTTGCATCATGACTCCATCAATCTTAGCAATGATCGATCAGTTGATTCCAGAGACAGATTATCATTTTCTAAAAAGCTTCATTTGATGAAATCGGGTAGATTTCAGTTATTCAAGGGTGGAAGAGTGGAGAATTAGTCTCCACATCATCAGTTTCAGTAATCAGAGAGCTTTTGGGGTCCAAAAGCTTCCCATTTGGGAGGTGTGATCAGGAGATCAAGTCTCTTGTAGAAAAATGCTCAAAAATGAAGTTGCTCAGAATTGGTCTAAACTAGATCAACTGGAAATATCTCAGAAAAATGATCTTGTAGACGTGAACGGCACTGAAAACCGACGCCGTATGAGGAAGATATTCAACTTTGAAGTTTGCCAATTTCAGTAAAAAGATGGCCAAATTTTACTTTATAAAAAATTATTTTTATTAAAAAAAGAATATTCCACTGAATATTTTGGGAATATTCCATGGAATATTCCAAAAAATATTCTGCAGAATATTCCAGTGGCAGCCAATCACAGGGCGCCACGTGGCTAGCCCGGAGGACGCCACGTGGCCCCAAGTTACAATGAAATATGGTTCAAAATTTTGGTTATACGCGGCAAGGTTCGACCCCGGGTCGGGCAGACACAAACGGAGCGGCCTAAACGTTGGGCCACGGTGTTGTTTGTTTAAACATTAGCGCCAATACATATTTAAAGTTTTGGTATGGCACGTTACGGATTGGGTCTTGGTCACACGGTTCCGCGCCCGGTGCGGAAGACATTAATACAATATGGTTGCAACTTTATTAAAACCCGCATTTAACTCAAAGTTCGTTTATGAACTCCGTTCGGTCCGGTCACATGGGCTTATCCCTTAGCCCCCTCCATTTCGGCGGTCAATTCGGCGGACCCCCCCAAATTCAGCGCCTGTCTCCAGATTAGTCGGGCTATCTGGCAGTGCTCCACATTTAGTGGAGCTTTTCAAGCCCTAACTGGGCAAAAACTTCAGTTAGCCATAAATTTGGCTAGGAAAAGCCTTTTGAAATGATTTTTTTTTTTTTTTTGGGGTATTGAAGCATTCTGGAGCTGTTGGGACAGGTTGCGGATCCATCAGGGTGCTCTATCAGTGATTTTGGTTGTGGAGCCACCAGGGCCTAATGAAATATCAGCTGTGTTGGACTATACTCATCCATTAGAGGTGAATGAATAGTCGATTTATATTGATTTCAGTCCTCTGTTTCTGAATTTGTAGCTAATTTTTCCATTTGAGGCTTTCTACATAGTGTAATTCTTAATTTGAGCATTAATGAAAGAGGGAAAAGCCTAATTAGAGGCTTTTGGACCCAGCAGAGGTAGCCCAAGAGAGGGGTGAACTGCTTAAACAAATGCTTACTATTATGCTGTGTATTTTTGATGTTATATTTCAGATTTTGCTTCATTATACAGTAACTTTTCATAAGTCCACTTTTCCCAATCAGACTTATACAGTGATCACAACTCATCAGTTTCACTTCAAACCACATTACTTCCTTTGCAGAATACTTGAACTTGCTTATTCACACATAAAATTTTGATTAATGAATACTATGCACATAAACAAATACTTTAATTGATCAGATCTATTTAAGTGTTTACATTATATTTATTTAGGCAGAGCCAGTAAGTGGGCCAGAAGCTTCTGGTTTCATCCTTTCTAGTAAAGGTGAAATAACCAGTAAAAGCCCCTACTGTCAATCTCTGTATAAGAAATACTTTGTTCACACAATTTCAGATTAGCAGGTAAAGATCTAAACCATTTTTTAACATCTCCTGCTAGTGTTTGTGCAAATAATCTCATTTGAACATTAGCCTCATCAATTTCATGTAACTCAAAATAATCTGTCATTTTATCTACATTTTGTTGAGCAGTATACTGACCAGTACCATCGAACTGAAAAATTTTACTGTAGTAATTTTGTGGCATGGCATGTAAAGGGGCCTGTAAGGCCAAAGGAGAAAATCTGGCTGCCATGGCTAAGACTTTAACTTGATTGGGAGGTAAATTAGTGGTGCTTGAAGATGAAATCGATACGTTAGGTTGGAGAGGAAGTTTAGGTATGAATGGTTTTGTGGAATGAACTATGGTGGATATTATAGGTGAGGTGGAACTGAATGTAGATGTATTTACAGTTTCTAAAGATACTGCAAAGAGCTTAGGGGTAGCATCAGTTAGGGCAGCTAATTCAAATGACTGTTGAAAATAGGTTTCGTTTATGTCTTTTATCAAAGTTGAGGTTAAAACATAAAGTTTGTCAAAAGTATCTAGAACCTGTTGATCTAAATCAAGTTGTATAGTATCCTTCTTTGATTCAATAAATTGAATAAAATTGGGGTCTATTACAATATCATGGACTGAATTTTCAGATTTGGTACAAAATAAAGAATTCTCAAATGATAAATCAAATTGAATATCCTTTATACTTGATAACTCCTTAGGAAGTGAATTTTCTTTGATTAACTCACTACTACTTCCTTAACACTATTTTTTAGGTTTTCTTAAAATTCTATTAGGATCATCAAAAATTGTAGCAGGCTGTGGATCAGGATGAGCCCTTATATAATATTTTATTTTAGAAGCCAGAATTTTAACTTAATATGATAATTTCGAACAAACTTTCAAAACCTCAATGCAAAAAATGAGGAAAATTATTTCTTTTAAGATTTATTTTAACTAGGGACTGATTCTCCCCAGTATGGTCGCCAATATGTTATTACTCTGAAATTTTCAAAGGTTGTTCTAAGCGTTAAAAAGAAATATCAGAGGTAAATACAAACCACTTTTGGAGCTTAGTATCTAGCCTTCCTAAACTCAGAGAGGGCTCTCTCTATATGATTTAATTTTGTTTAATCAATGGATATTAGGCTAGTTATGTATGCTTGGTTGGATTGGTTTTTGATTGGTTTTGGTTGGTTGGTGGAATTAATGATTTAGATGAATAGGTGCTTATCAACTTTCCATTGGGTTATGGATTCAATGTGCTTTGAAACAGAACTTAATCAAATTATAAGGAAAGTGTTATAGGGCAAGATAGACGAGAAATATCAGATCTCAAGGCTGAATGGTGAAGTGATTTTTTAATCAGGATCAAGGAGCAATTAAGAATTCCTTAAACAAGACAATGTAGAAGGATGGAGTCAATCGGGATCAGAGGGAAATTAATAATTCTTTAAACCGGATATCAGAAGAAAACATAGAAATGTATAACAGTTAAAAGCAGAGTGTAATATTTAAGAAAATTTTGCAATAATATTCTTGTTATAACATTCAAATTTAGAACACATATAAGTTTATGGAATACTTAGAAAGAGAACACAAAAAATTGTAATTTATACTTCACTGAGATAGCTCAACACATGAATCCCGTAAAGAAGTCTCTTTATAACTTGTTATGTCTGTCAAATGGAAGTTGGTAAAATAACCCTCAGGCAATATATCAGTTAGCTACAGAAATATTCAGAAGTCTACACTTGCCCAACCCTTTTATACTTCAATTGATGAAGTATTTATGCAAAAAGATTTACAAAAATATCGAATTACAAAAATATCATGTCAACTGACTAGGATTTATTCTAGGAAAATAAAATATCTTTATACAAAAAGATAGTGACACCTTTCAACTGACTAATATCTAGCCCTGATTCTTTGCTTGTTGTTATCTATCGGTTCTTTCATCTGTATTTTCTTTCATCCTTATAGTAAATCACAGTACTTCTCCCACGTTTCTTCATCTGGGATTTTGATTTTCATCATCCTGCGGTAAATCTCATCTGCCTCTGAATATTTGGCAAACATAGGCTTATTCACAAAAATATGATTTACCTCATACTGGAGGTAAAAGAATTTTTCTAAAGTTCGAAGTTATTTTTATTGGGCTAAAGCTCTGGATATATATTCCATTAATTTTGATTAATCGTTTGGCCTCATTAGTGGGATGGGATGTTGGTATTGTTGATGCTGGTGTAGATACTATCGAAATAAAAGCCTTCTTCTCTAGACCTTTTCGAATTCTTATCCTGTGGTCTGGAGTAAGCAGGATGGAACTGGTATCAAACTGCTTCTCCATCTCTTGATTCTGTTAATCACCTGCACAGCAAAATAAAGCAATTGTAATGAAAACAATGGTTTTCAGGGAGGCGAGCGGGCTTTCAGTATTTTTCGCAAGTTTGAAAAAGTAGGGAAATGAATGCGGTAGCCAGGTTTTATATTTTGAGAATCATGGTTTATCGCATGCTCATAGGGTGGTTTGTGGTTTCATGCTTGAGGGGTGCAATAAAATATGGAGGCGTCACATGGCAGGTGAGTGGGTGGATAAAACCACCCATTTCACAACCCCCCCCCCTTGGTTTTAAATATCGGATGTCGGGGAGTGCGAAATGGATTATTGGATGTTAGATCTCGCTGGCGGTAATCGAACGGTTGACAGGGTTTGTGTTTTCAAAAGAGGTGGGGTTGGTAAAATGATTATGCGGAAGGTTTAAATCAAAAGGGGGGTCATTAAATATATTAAGCAGGGGGGTTTAAATCCAAAGTGGACCCAATTAAAATTTTGCGCTTTAAACTATTGAAAAGTGAGTTTTTTTCTTTTTTTATGGAAACATAAAGTTTAGTCAAGGGGAAGGGGTTTTTTAAAGGGAAAAAGGGCTTTTAGGAAAAGGGGAAGGGGTTAGAAAAAAAAAATTCAAAGGGGAAAGGGATTTTAGCAAGGGGAAGGGTTTAGGATAAGGGGAAAATGAAGAGGGAAGGGATTTTTGTAAGGGAAAGGGGGTTTTAAAATGGGAAAGGGTTAGAAAGATATTTTTAATAAGGGATAAACAAAATCATGCTTCTATAACTTTTGAAAAGTATTCTACCTACCCTTTTATTTATTCTAACATTTTTTCTTTCCTTTATTGGGTGAATTTGAGCTTGCTGACCCTTTTATTTTCTTTTGACAAGAAAACTAACTTATTTATAACCTTATATCTTCCAATGGCTCAGATTAAGCTTATGAGCTCATTTGTATTCTCTACCTAACTATTGATCTGCCAAGATTAAATGGTTTGGTCAGGTCTTTATTCACTAACTATCATAACATCAAATTTAAAGGCATGAATGATCAAGGTTAGATTGCATGACCATCATGAATTGTGGAATTTTGAACAAGATGCACATAATTTATTTGCAAAAGTAAATTAAACTAAGAGTAGTGGCATTTGAATGTGCAACACTTTTAGAATTTATTTGTTTCTTTTTATGGGGTTCATATTTTATATCTTTTTTTATATTTATTTCTTTTGGTCCTTTCATTATTCTTTTAGGACATACCCTCTTTTCATTTTTTAATATGGAAAACATTTGCAGAAATGCAAAGGTATGTACAATATTACAAGACTTAACATAGCCAATTCAAAATTATGATCCCTATTATTATAGGACCCTAACAGGGGTCATATGACCAATTAAAACTTGGTCGAAAACCCATCTTCTTAAATAATGCATCTACATCAACACCAACTGCTCTAGTATTTCAGATGAAGGATCCAATATTGGTTTTGAGTTTAAACTAGGCTTTTCTCTTTCCTAAGACAAAATGTTGTTCATCCCTATTTAACATTTGTCTTATGTATTCCAAGGAGAAAACTCTAATAGGTACATATCTTGGAAGCTTGTAAGGTGAGAGTTCGCAGCCATATACCCTAATCTCTGTATAATTTTTGTACAGGTACCAATCACCTATCTTTGCTTGCTCACTGAGGTGCAGAATCATTTTTATCTCTTCTCCAATTCTGGGTTGTGATTGACTTGTAAGGAGTTTCCTTACTGGATGTATAAATGATTCTATGAATTCTGAAAAAGAACTAGTTGTTGATGAAGCTCTTACCAATTCCGTCCAGTGAATCACTAATTGATTCACTCCCTGTGCATCCTGTTTTTTGAAGTGGATAGGCAACATTTCTGCCTGCTGAAACAAAATCATGTGAATAATCACAGAAGAGTAATTAAACACTCCTTGTGTGGTGAAGTTCATGAATTTTTCATGTATAATTTAATCCAAAAATTTGTTTTAATTATACATAAAAAATGGTGATTTATCATTATAGAAAATAGATAAGAACCCCGAGATGGGTTCATCGACGGTTTCATCATTTAGTTATCCTATTGGGTAAGAAAGAAGGGAGATGCAGTGCTTGGAAGCTATAGGAAAGATGGAGGATGCATATGGGGGATTTTTCTTTTGTAATTCTGCATCCTCAGTTAGAAAAATGTCCAATATTTGAGCTCTCTGAGGGAAATATAATTTTTGATAAAGTTCCATGAGAGCAACAGGTGAGAAATGGGATAAGGAATCAGATGAAGGGATGAGAAGCATCTGGTTTATGTTTTCAGGGGATATGGTGATCAGAATGTTTCCATTCTAAGCCACCACTGACCTGGTTATAGGGTCATATTGCTTCTGACACCAGAAAATTAAATCAGGAAAAGGATGGGTTTGTGGGAATGAAAACAAAGGAAACATAGATTCTGAGAACCTGATAGGGTCTTGGTTATCCATGTGCTTTTGTTTTAGCCACAGATGTAGCTCATTGAAGTCAAATTCACAGTGACAGTCTGTGATTTTGAAATAAGCGTCGACTAGGGGTATGAGGTCAAGATTAAGTTGTGGCGTTGCAGAAGGGATGTCTTCTACACTTCCTATGTCAAATGTTTTTTGGATTTACCCTTAGGAGTTTTTTTTATTTTTAGATTTGGCCTTGGGATCCATGCTTTACAGAGTATGGACTAGAAAAAGGTGGCGAAAATCATGTTGCAAGAAAGGTGATAGGATCTTATAAGTAGGGAGAATGGTCACAGAATGTTAACACTTTAGACAGAATTTAGAGGTGATAGAATGAATGGAGATCATAAAGTGAAATCAATCTCTCTGCAATTAGCTTTATATGGCGTGATATAAGACTTAATGGCCTGTGACTAACGGTTTTGGATATTATTGTAGGAGTTTAACGGGTCTGAGCAGGTTTAGTGACTAACAGAGAATGAAACGGATATGAGTGGAATGTTGGTGGCTAACGACCAGGTGACGTGGAGGGATATGATTGGATAGTGGAAAAATGGATATGGCATGGGAAGTGAGGTCCGTTGGCCGAGGGCGCGGGAGAAAACATTCATCGGGTGCAGAAAATCGGAGGTGGATTTCGGGGGGGGGGTACCTCTCAGTTTCCTGTTTTAGGCTAAGGGGGTACGAAGTGATGTGGTGCTTCCATGTCACAAATTTTGGCGGTCATGAATACCACACTTCGCCCCCCCCCCCCCCTCGCACGTTGTGCACGTCGGAAGTGGGTCACCATCGTAGATCTGAGGCGGGCTCCAGATCTACCATTGAAAATAGTTGGCACTTTATTCCTTTGATTTGATGGCTTGTCTTATAGTGACTTTATAATAAATTCAAAAAGCACTTATATATATATATATATATAAACTTTCAACAAATGAAATTTAAACCCCTTTTGAAGGTCTTAACATAAAAAATTAAAATTTAATATCTTTATGAACATTCAACGCATTTAAACAGGCAACCATTATTTTATTTCAAAGACTAAAGCATTCACACATTTTTATTTCATGTTTCCCTAACATTTTTTCTTTTGCCTTCTTTCTTTAGAGAAAACTACTCTAACATTTTATTCTAACATGGATGTAATAAAATACAATTTTCCTTTTTCATCCATGTTCTAACTTAACATTTTATTTTTTATTTTTCAAACTACCATACTAACTTATCAAAACAAATAATGTTACAACAAACCCATCAAGGTGGCTTCTCATCACAAGAAACCCCTTCACTAATGGATCCCACATCACAACTCAATATTACACTAGAATTTTTTACCCTACTATTGAGTGATAAACCCAATTGCCTTCAAAGAATCCACAAAGTTGAAGGATTAGCTTCTAGGGTTCCCTCTTGATGCGACAACTAGGGCATCAAATTTACGAAGAATCCATTTTGGGAATTCTACCAAAACTTGAGGATGCCTATAGGAGACAATACGGAACAATTTTATCCAAACGGAATTCAAAACGTCCTCCTCCAAAATATTTTGCACCAAACCCTAGGGTAGCCTCCTTATCATTAAAGGAACTAAATTTAAGAAGAGAAAAGAAGGAAAATGTATGGATTGAATCCAAATTTGACCACCAAGGTACTTGACTGATGCCTAGACCATTGGGAGTATGGAGTCATGGGTGTTTATAGTTAGCTAAATTGATATTTAATGATGCTAAAAGAGGAATTCATCATTTACCCCTTTCAAAAATAACCTTATTTACGGTTAGTTAATGAAGTTTCATAGATTTAAGTGTAATTATAATCCACTAGGAACATTATTTATACATCATCCATGAGTAACACATGAAAAAATTCCCAAGCTTAAAATTTTGAAAAAAATTCAATAAACAAAGTGAGAATTCTTATCATGAGAATAAATTCCATGTTTTAGACTTTATTTGCAAGATAATATCACCATAAATAAACACTTACAAGTCAATGTAGAGTATATACATTCATCAACGACACATTAGAAGCTCCAAAAATATAGCAAGATAGATCCAAACATCAAAGTTCATCCCAAGAACATCCAAAAATATCCACAAATTGCAAGTCGGAATTCTCTAATGAGACTGAAAATCCTAAGTGATGATGATTTGAAGTGAGAATAGGTCTCACCTATTTATACAAGTTTTATGAGTTCAAACATTAAGTGACAAAGCCCCTCCATATGCCTAATATGCTAAGTAACTCACCCATGGTTACAAGCCAACCATGATAGCTCGAAAATTCAATTAAATTAAATTACCCTCTTAATCCCACGCAAGGCTGATGTCATGCATGTGTGGAGGCCTGTTGGGGCATTTTTGAGGCCTCTTGTGCTAAAAATATGAAAGAGGGCCTCAAAATTCATGGTGAACAGGGTCATTTCCTCCATATGTTGAAAAACATATCCAACCCCCTAATTTGGCTTTGTGAGCTCCAAATGGGTCACATGGGTCTCCAAGTGGCTTAAATCAAGTCAATCCTCCATCAATGAGGGCTAGAAGATGAAACATTCCCTCTCATGTCTCTCTAGGAAAGGCATAACCTCCTATGGGCCTTGAATCGACTTTCAAGTGTCAGGTACAATGTGTATTCGGCTCGGGCATCCTGGTTGAATTACATCATCATATCGAATAACTGGGGCATGAGCAAGCAAGTGATGGTGTTGAAGAATCCCATGGCATGGAAATCAATTCTTTGCATGGATGGAGTTACATGGCTCTCAACTCTCACCCTAAAAATTCCATTATGATCCTCTTGAGGGCTTTGATCCCATATAGGGAGGCTAAGTCTAAGATGAAAACCCACCTGAAATCTTGTATAATATATAACGTGTCTCCTCACCTTCCAATATAATGATTCGTTAGTGCAATTGAGTAAGTAATATTGTTAATCAAGGGAATAAATGGACACTTCATAGTGGGTTTCCCTTCCAAATTTGGGGCCTTGAACATGTATTGGTGTTACCTTCTTGGGTAGGAGTGGTTAACGAAGGACCCTATTAGGTGGTTTCAACCTCTAAGGGAATGACAGGTCCAAGGTACATCCTTCAAATGGTAGGTTTCACATGAAATAATGATGGAAAAGAGTGGGGACAAAGGGAAGGCTCCAAGCCACATGCCATGGTACAAGGTTAGTTGTGAAAAAGAAAGCTCGCTCCTTGGATATATGAAAGTAGGAGGGAGAAATTGTGGTACATGAGTTACCCTGACCTTTTTTTTTTCAACCTTCTTCATTTTCATCTTTCCTTTTATTAATTTTTCTTTATTTTAGTGCTTGGGGTTCAAGGGGATGATAGAATCATGTGTAATATGTAGCAATTATTACCCCCTTAAGGTTGGGCAATTCATCGCCCACCATGGGTTGGGACAGTCATCGGTTCCTTAATGATATAGGGGCATTCATAGGGGCCCTAGGAACCAAGGTAATGGCCATAATAATAGGGGGTATAGCTTATGTTTGTCTTTTGATCACATGTTAAATTTTATTGCCGCAACCATATTTTTCATTTTGTGGTACATTTACTGTTTTATGTGGCCATATTATGGTTTTATCTTTCTTTTTTAGCTAATTCAACCTTTAGGGCATCATTCCTTCCCTAACCCAAGGTGTGGACAAGGGGAAGGGGAGGCTAAAACCATGTGGACCCAATGGACAAATGTGGACCCAATGGACAAATGTGGACCCAGATAGGGAAAAATATCTTGTAAGGAGCGGAGGGGAGTGAAATATATGATATAGGGAAGCAGTACCATGCAACCAGTATAAGATTTTCCCATGTAGTTCCACTCCTAAAGCTAATAACCAATAAAGGAGATCCCATGAGACTAGGATTCATGATTAACCCCCTCAGTTGAGACAACGGAACAAGAGTACAATCAAATACCTTCCTTCTTCCAAGTCTCCCAATAATCCATGACCAAGTGAACCTAAGAAAAAAAAGCATAAACACTGAATTATGTAATGAAAAATCATACCTTTAGGATTGGAAGGGCCACCTTCAAACATATGATCATGACATATAAGAAGGGTACAGATTTCTTGGCTCAGGTGGCAGAGAAAAGTAACACGTCAAATTTATCAAGTGCCTGGAAAAGGGTTGTTGGTTGTTGGATGAAGACAAATCTAGGAGAAAATTTCTCCTATTGGGCCACCCACTAGTGGTGGGTAACATCTAGCTCCAGCTGGGACATGAGCTCTCAGTAGAGTGCATGAACCATGTACTCGAACGGGGAGGTCATGAGAACACTAAAAATTCTTTTGTATCACAAACTTGTTACCCGCACATCACATACAAGAAAACAAAGGAAGCATGTTTCCAAGGCATACTTTTATCACCCATGCTTTCATTACATAATAATAAAACCATACAGGAAATGAAAATCTACTCTAAAATGCAAGTCTAATCTAACATGAGAACATGTCATTATGATGTTAGCTATCCAAAAATTAATATATAAAGCATCTTACTCTAACATGCATGGTTACATTATGAAAATGCTAGGTCTATTCATATATCTAGTGTAACCAACATATAATTAGGTCAATATAGAAACACTCACCCCCATAATCACCCATGCGATAAATTGGAAAAAAGGATAGGAAACATCATATGAAAAGATCACAAGGGTGTGAGGAGGGGAAATAAATTGATCATATATGAAATATCATGCATGGATAAGGAAAAGAGATATGAAACTTGCTCCATTGGATCCTCTATATCCTCCAAAATATGGAGATATCAACGAACAAGCTCCCTGAACTTTCAATGAAGAACCAACTCAAGCATATCATCCTCATCATGGTCCTCAGACTCATTATGGGAGGGATGGGGCTAGGATGAAGGAAAAATAGGATCTTCATCATTGTCACATATGATTATTTTAAAAATGATTACCAATATCCCATTTGCCTTCTTCTATATTCAAAAATTCAAAAATATCAACATCATATGGATCCCAGGGAGCCATTACCTCAAGCTTCACATAACGAAACAATGGGGATCTGCCAGTGTGAATTCAAAACACCTTGCTAGATGCTTGTTTCACCCTACAAGAATTTAATTTGAGGTTCAATGAGGAACAAGGGCTTTGTTCCTCCAACGGAGTTTCCAAAAGGATATATTTGATAGTGTCTTATAGGAACAAGACACACATTTCATATCCCCAACAATGAAGCCAAAAATGTTTCTACACAAACTAGAATGCCTTGTAAATAGGAAAACGTTGGAGGGAACAACAACACTTGGACAAAGGATCACTATCACAACAACCTAAGTCCCCTACTCTTCTTGGATTTTCACCGACGGGAGGAGTCCCAGTAATGCTCGCTTTTGATAGATGTGTACATATGATAGCTTTGACTAGAGGCAAGGTAGCTCATTCAATGGAAATTATCAACGAAAGTGCTAGCTTTGGGAGAAGTTATTAATACTTTCCACTAAAATCTCCTTCAAAAATAGCTTACACGAGACCTAGGGTTGAAGTATACAATGAGACATGAGCACATCCAAGGTCAAGGTAGATAAGAGAAAAGGAAATGAGTGATTTACTTCAACAAGTAAAAATATATTTCCTTCAAAGAATCCCCAAGTTGAATGATTATCTTCTAGGGTTCCCTCTTGATGTGACAACTAGGGCATCATATTTACGTAGAATCCACCGTGGGAATTATACTAAAACTTAAGAATCCCTAGAGAAGATACTAAGGAACAATTCTATCCAAACGGAATTCCAAAATATTTCGCACCAAGTCCTAAGGGAACCTCCTTATCCTTAAAAGGAAAAAAATTAAGAAAAGAAAAGAAGTAAAATTTGGGGATTAAATCCAAATTTTACAACCAAGGGACTCAGCTGGTGCCTAGACCATTGGGAGTATGGAGTCATGGGTTCTTATTGTTGGCTAAATTGACCTTTAAGGAAGCTAAAAGAGGAATCCCTAGTTACCCCTTTCAACAATTACCTTATTTAGCATTAGTTAATGAAGTTTCATAGATTAAAATGCAATCATAATCCACTAGTAACATTCTTTCTATATCAACGATGAGTAACACATGCAAAACTTCCCAAGATTAAAGTTTCGAAAAAAATTCAATAAAAAAGTGTGAATTTTTATCATGACAACAAATTACATGCATTAGACATTATTTACAAGATAATTTCACCATAAAAAAAACACTTACAATAAAATGTAGAGTATATCCATTCATCAAAAATGCATTAGAATCTCCAAAAAGATAGCAAGATAAATCCAAACATCAAATTTCATCGCAAAAACATCCAAAAATATCCACAAATTGTAAGTTTGAATTGTCTAATGAGGCCAAAAATCCCAAGTGATAATGGTTTGAGGTGAGAATAGGTCTGACCTATTTATATAAGTGCTATGAGTTTAAACATTAAGTGAAAAAGTCCCTCCATATGCCTAATATGCTAAGTAACCCACCCATGGTTAGAATCCAACCATGATAGCCGCAAAATTAAATTAAATTACCCTATCAAGCCCATGTGAGGTGGATGTCATGCATGCGTGGAGACCTAGACAGGTAGCAATGAGGCCTCTTGTGTTAAAAATGTGAGAGAGGGCCTAAAAAATCATGATTAAGAGGGTCATGCCCTCCATATGTTGCAAAACATCTCCAAATCCCTATTTGGGATTTGTGGGCTCTAAATGAGTCTTGTGGGCTCCAAATGGGTCTCATGGGTCTCCAAATGTCTCAATTCAAGTCAATGTTCCATTAATGAGGGTTAGAAGATGAAAAATTCCCTCCCATGTCTCCCTAGGAAATACATAACCTCCTCTAGGCCTTGGATCAACTGGTCAGTTTCGAGTGCAATGTGTAGCCAGCTAGGGCATCCTAGTCCAAGTGCATCATCATATCTAATAATTGGGGCATGAGAAAGAAAGTGGTGGTGTTGTGGAAGCCCATGTCATGTAAATAAATTGTCTACATGGATGGAGGCCCATGCAGCTTTTATCACTCACCGTAAAAATGCCATTGTGATCGTCTAGAGGGCTTGGATCCCATATAGGGAGTCCAATTCCAAGATGAAAACCCACTTGCAATATTGTATAAGATAAAATGTGTCCCATCACCTTCCAATAAAATGATTCAGTAGTGCAATTGATTTAATAATTTTTTTAATCAAGGGAAAAAATTGACACTTCATAGTGGGTTTCCTTCCAAATTTGGGGCCTTGAACATGTATTGGTGTTACCTTCTTGGGTAGGAGTGGTTAATGAAGGACCCTATTAGGTGGTTTAAACTTATAAGGGAATGACAAGTCCAAGATACATCCTTCAAATGGCAGGTGTCATGTGAAATACAGATGGAACAAAGTGGGGACAAAGGGAAGGCTCCAAGCCACATGCCATGGTACAAGGGTAGCTATGAAAAGGAAAGCCCACACCTTGGGTATATGAAAGTAGGAGGGACTAATCGTGGCACATGAGTTACCGTGGCCTTTTTTTTCCACCCTTCTACATTTTCCTTTTGACTTTTATTTATTTTTACTCATTTTACTTCTTGGGGACCAAAGGGAAGGGGAAGGGGAGGCTAAAACCTTGTGGTCCCAATGGATAAATGTGGACCCAGATAGGGAAAAATATATTGTTTAGTCTCCAGTTGTTCTACCCTTATTTCCTCCTTAATACCTGGACATGAATGGTTGAGTTCCCAAGGTCCCTTGCAGATAAAACATAGTCCTCTCATTCTTAGTGCATTCTTGCTGCAGGATTTACCACCTTTGTTCTTGCTTCCTCCATCAATAGTTTTAAGCTCCGACATAGTCAACACATTTCTAAGCAATTTTATGTTTTCCATGACCAACTTCTCCACTAGATCATTGGAAGTTGGTGATACAATTAGTTCCTTCCTCCAAATGGTGAAAATTTTGGATCTCAGTATCTTGCAGATGTCGGTATCTCCTTCTAGGAACAAGGATACAATATTTTTCATGCTTTTTTTGACACGGCTGGATGAGTTGATGTAATGCTGGTGTAAAATTTCTGGAATACCTGAAAGATTAATTTGTCACATTCCAGATTCAACATGAATGTGCTAAAGCTAAACCTTTCCATGAGTTCTAATATTTTGTGTTGCTTCTGAAAGGTAGGAAGCATGATGTTGTTCAACCCTTGAAGGGCTTCTACTAGCAACTGCAATATCTCCCTCGTGATATCATTATTGTAAAGAAGTAATGGTGATGTTAATGCTATGATCCTACTGAGACAATAAGCAATTGTGTGTCTGATCTCTTAACAAGGATGTTCCCAAAGTTTGGGTTGTATCAACACAAGCATGGATGGCTTGAGAGCCCAGCTGAGTTTCTTCCATTCTGCCTGCCCCACCTTGGAGAGACATGTGTCTAATTCCTCCAATTTATGAAGGTCTATGACTGAATTTTTTCATTGCAATTCAGATCCAAGTGTGAAGAGCTTAGCTCCTCTTCCCTATCCTTCCTTCACTTCCCATAGGTGCTTTGATTGCATAATGACATGGACTCATTTCAAGAATGGTATGCTGCTTTGACCATCATTTTGGTTTAAGAAGACATTGTTGCGTAAAGGACTATATATTCTCACTTATTCATCAAAAAATTTCTGGGCGTTTTCCAAGGTCTCTTCAATACGATCCATCCTTTCCCCAAAAACACAAGAAGATACTCTAATTCTTCATGTCATAAACATAATCTTGGCTTAAAGACATTGTAGCCATATTGTTGAACCTTCACTAAAAATAATTTTCTCCTCTTTTTTTAGCAACAACTACACCTTTTTTTGTGTGGTTATTTATTTATTTTCTAATTATATGTACAACCAAAAGTCCTATATATATTATTTCACTTCAATAAGAAATAAACTATAAAGCTCCTTAAGCGATTACAACCCTGCAAAAATAAATGTTCACATACTCACCATTTTGTGCTTGATTCCTTGGTGATGCGGACACCCATCTCATTGGAATCTACAATTAAATTCCTTGGTGATGTTGATGCCCATCTCATTGGAATCCACAATTAAACAATTTCATATTATAGAACCATAGCCACCGACCAGCTATCAATTTTTTCTTTAAAATCACATATATATCTCTCAATCACGTATATATCTCTCAACGCAAATGCACGATGTGCCCAAGTCAAATCCCATGCCAATACGCAAGCCTGGCATTAGATAGAAGCGTGTGGATGAAAAAATCTTGTCTCTCATTGTTGAAACTCGACATAATGTTTTTTATTACTTTCGACGTGGCAAGAACCATTTCGTCACTTGCCATCCACGCCATTCCAACTCCACATCACTCGTCTCCCGACATCTAGATGTCATCGAAATGATACCACCCTGTTATGTGGAAACCTTCAGTGGTGCCAAATGTCATCTAAAACAGCCCTTTGTCCCTCCAAAAAGGGTCCTACCTACCACATGTCACGCCACATTAGCTTAACTCCACATCAACTACCCCCCACCAAGCATACGTGCAACCCTAACCGATCTATGCGGCCATCGACCTACACCGAGGGGTCCCATAAGGCCAATCCCTTTGCGTTTTGTAGCGAAAACACATTATATATGGCTTTAGGGTAAATCTAGGTTACACGATAAATCAAATCAAGTCAATGTTCCATTAATGAGAGTTAGAAGATGAAAAATTCCCTCCCATGTCTCCCTAGGAAATACATAACCTCCTCTATGCCTTGGATCAACTGGTCAGTTTCAAGTGCAATGTGTAGCCAGCTGGGGCATCCTAGTCCAAGTGAATAATCATCTCTAATAATTGGGGCATGAGAAAGAAAGTGGTGGTGTTGCGGAAGCCCATGTCATGTAAATAAATGGTCTACATGGATGGATGCCCATGTGAATTTTATCACTCACCATAAAAATGCCATTGTGATCATCTAGAGGGCTTGGATCACGTATAGGGAGTCCAATTCCAAGTTGAAAACCCACTTGCAATCTTGTATAAGATAAAATCTGTCCCCTCACCTTCCAATAAAATGATTCATTAGTGCAATTGATTTAATAAGTTTTTTAATCAAGGGAAAAAATTGACACTTCCTAGTGGGTTTCCCTTCCAAATTTGGGGCCTTGAACATGTATTGGTGTTACCTTCTTGGGTAGGAGTGGTTAATGAAGGACCCTATTAGGTGGTTTAAAATTCTAAGGGAATGACAAGTCCAAGGTACATCCTTCAAATGGCAAGTGTCACGTGAAATATTGATGGAACGGAGTGGGGACAAAGGGAAGGCTCCAAGCCACATGCCATGGTACAAGGGTAGCTATGAAAGGGAAACCCACACCTTGGGTATATGAAAGTAGGAGGGAGAAATTGTGGAACATGAGTTATCCTAGCCCTTTTTTTTCCACCCTCCTACATTTTCCTTTTGCCTTTTATTGATTTTTACTCATTTTACTTCTTGGGGATCAAAGGAAAGGGGAAGGGGAGGCTAAAACCTTGTGGTCCCGATGGATATATGTGGACCCAGATAGGGAAAAATATATTGTTTATTCTCCATTTTTTCTATCCTTATTTCCTCCTTATTACCTGGACATGAATGGTTGAGTTCCCAAGGTCCCTTGCAGATAAAACATAGTCCTCTCATTCTTAGTGCATTCTTGCTGCAGGATTTACCACCTTTGTTCTTGCTTCCTCCATCAATATTTTTAAGCTCCTACTTATTCAACACCTTTCTAAGCCATTTTATGTTTTGCATGACCAACTTCTCCACTAGATCATAGGAAGTTGGTGATACAATTAGTTCCTTCCTCCAAATGGTGAAAATTTTGGATCTCAGTATCTTGCAGATGTCGGTATCTCCTTCTAGGGACAAGGATACAATATTTTTCATGCTTTTTTTGACACGGTCTGGATGAGTTGATGTAATGTTGGTGTA
Source organism: Pinus albicaulis (assembly GCA_034641835.2). Classification (NCBI taxonomy): domain Eukaryota; kingdom Viridiplantae; phylum Streptophyta; class Pinopsida; order Pinales; family Pinaceae; genus Pinus; species Pinus albicaulis. The sequence goes on along the minus strand of CM076579.1, from coordinate 304,772,146 downwards.
AAAGTTTTGGAATACCTGAAAGATTAAGTCACCACATTCTAGATTCAACATGAATGTACTAAAGCTAAACCTTTCCATGAGTTCTAATATTTTGTTTTGCTTCTAAAAGGTAGGAAGCATGATGTTGTTCAACCCTTGAAGGACTTCTACTATCAACAGCAATATCTCCCTCGTGATACCATTATTGTAAAGAAGTAGTGGTGATGTTAATTCTATGATCCTACTGAGACAATAAGCAATTGTGTGTCTGATCTCTTCACAAGGATGTTCCCAAAGTTTGGGTTGTATCAACACAAGCATGGATGGCTTGAGAGCCCAGCTGAGTTTCTTCCATTCTGTCTGCTCCGCCTCAGAGAGACATGTGTCTAATTCCTCTAATTTATGAAGGTCTATGATTGAATTTGTTCGTTGAAATTCAAATCCAAGTGCGAAAAGCTTAGCTTCTCTTCCTTGTCCTTCCTTCACTTCCCATAGGTGCTTTGGCTGCATGATGACATGGACTCATTTCGAGAATGGTATGCTGATTTGACCATCATTTTGGTTTAAGAATACATTTTTGCGTAAAGGACTATATATTCTCACTTATTCATCAAAGAATTTTTGGGAATTTTCCAAAGTCTCTTCAATACGATCCATCCTTTCCCCAACAACACATGAAAATACTCTAATTCTTCATGTCTTAAAGATAATCTTGGCTTAAAGACACTATAGCCATATTTTTGAAGCTTCACTAAAAATAATTTGCACCTTTTTTTTAAAGCAACAACTACACTTTTTTTTTGTGTGGTTATTTATTTATTTTATAATTATATGTGCAACCAAAACTCCCATATATATTATTTCACTTCAATAAGCAATCAAATATAAATCTCCTTAAGCGCTTACAACCCTCCAAAAAAAAATGTTCACACACTCACTGTTCTGCACTTGAGTCCTTGGTGATGCTTATAACCATCTCATTGGAATCCACAATTAAAGTCCTTGGTGATGTTGATGCCCATCTCATTGGAATCCACAATTAAACAATTTCATATTACATAACCACAGCCACCGACCAGTTATAGATTTTTCCTTTAAAATCACGTATATATCTCAACGCAGATGCACGATGTAGCCAAGTCAAAGCCCATGCCAAAACGCAAACCACAGACTAAACCTGAGATTTGGGATTTAGGCCAGCCACCTGCATATGTTCAGACCTCTTTTTCTGCTCATAATCTCTCGGATTCCGCTGCATATTCCATGCCCTTCTGTCATATTCAATCCTTCGTTGTCATTTCCACAATTACTAACATGTGTAGTGGCACGCTCCTAGATCTATGCGCCTTATCGTCAATTTCACTATTCGACCACACTTTAATTCAACTACCAATCCGTCAGCCAACGACTTAGTGGCTCGACGAGGATGAGACCCCAACTGCGTTAACCTCCAATTGGTGTGATCCGTGTGGGCCCTTGCTGCAGGCATCCACAAATGCTGCTACAAATTGCTGACACCCCTGCAAATGAATGAAATGACGTTGTTGGTCGATATAACTGCTCCCTGAAGCAGTGTTTCACAACCCTTTAGATCCACTGTCATGCAACTATCCTCGCGGCCTTATTTCTTTGGCTGAGGGTGAGTAAATCTGCCTTCATCTTGTATCCACCATTGTTGAGTGTAAGGAAGTGATGTGCAATGGGAGGCAATAGGAAGCCTCTTGATTTAGGGGCATTTTGGAGTAAACACTGAAGTGAATGGGGATTGGCAATTAATGAGGGGTTTCATGAAGTTTGGGTACCTAAAATAATTCTGAAAATTTGTTTGACTAAATAACATAAGGCATTGGAGAAAATAATGGGGATTGGAAATCAATGAGGGGTTTCATTGAGTTCGGGACCTGAAATAATTCTGAAAATTCGTTTGACTAAATAACATAAGGCATTGGAGAAGGGAAGAAATAAAGGACAACAAGATTAGTGAAGGGCTCCTTTTTTTGTTATGCAGGTTTTACATGGCCTTATTTGTTGTGTTGTGAGGCCCCGACTTAGCATTGAAGTGAAATTAATTAATCTTATTGAAGGAGAGTGGCCTTAACTATGTGTAGTTTAACAAACCCTCCTACCCCCTTGGTGTAAAATTAATTGAATCTCCAAGTTATATTATGAAGATGGGGTCACAAAAATCATATTTTCCCAACCTCCTTGAAACTCAAAACCAATGCCACCATCTTGTTCAATTAGTCAATATTTCCAGCGATACAATTTTTATTTCAATCTGACCTCATGATTGAAAATTAGACCTATTTGAGGATTTGCTCATTAAACCTTGCCACATCACAAGCATAGCCACATGATAATGTTAAATGGCTATGTGGCTCTACCAAGTTCTCAAAACCTAGCGTGGCTTCTACCACATCATCGCGTTATAGCGCCATCACGCCATACCTCCGAAAGCGTCATGCTCAAACCTCTCTGGTGTGACGGTTAATTTCACGTTAATTACTAAAGCGACTTCACGTTTAACGCTCTTTGTTAGTCCACAGAGGTACTGAAAACAAGTCTGGCATTAGACAGAAGTGCGTGGATGAAAAAATATTGTCTCTCACTATTGAAACTCGACATAATGTTGTTTATTACTTCTGACGTGGCATGACCCATTTCACCACTTGTCATCCACGTCATTCCAACTCCACGTCACTCGTCTCCCTACATCTAGATGTCATCGAAATGATACCACCTTGTCATGTGTCAACCTCCGGTGGTGCCAAATGTCATCTAAAACAACCCTTTGTCCCTCCAAAAAGGGTCTTACCTACCACATGTCATGCCACATTAGCTTAAATCCACATCAACTACCCCCCACTAAGCATACGCGCAACCCTAACCGACCTATGCAGCCATCGGCCTGCGCCAGGGGGTCCCATAAGGCCAAGCCCTTTGTGTTTTGTAGTGAAAACACATTATATATGGTTTTAGGGTAAATCTAGGTTACACAATAAATCAAATCAAGTCAATGTTCTGTTAATGAGGGTTAGAAGATGACAAATTCCCTCCCATGTCTCCCTAGGAAATACATAACCTCCTCTAGGCCTTGGATCAACTATTCAGTTTCAAGTGCAATGTGTAGCCAGACGAGGCATCCTAGTCCAAGTGCATCATCATCTCTAATAATTGGGGCATGAGAAAGAAAGTGGTGGTGTTGTGGAAGCCCGTGTCATGTAAATAAATGGTCTACATGGATGGAGGCCCATGCAGCTTTTATCACTCACCGTAAAAATGCCATTGTGATTGTCTAGAGGGCTTGGATCCCGTATAGGGAGTCCAATTCCAAGATGAAAACCCACTTGCAATCCTGTATAAGATAAAATGTGTCCCATCACCTTCCAATAAAATGATTCATTAGTGCAATTGATTTAATAAGTTTTTTAATCAAGGGAAAAAAATTGACACTTCATAGTGGGTTTCCCTTCCAAATTTCCAAATTTGGGGCCTTGAACATGTATTGGTGTTACTTTCTTGGGTAGGAGTGGTTAATGAAGGACCCTATTAGGTGTTTTAAACTTCTAACGGAATGACAAGTCCAAGGTAGATCCTTCAAATGGCAGGTGTCATGTGAAATACTGATGGAATGGAGTGGGGACAAAGGGAAGGCTCCAAGCCACATGCCATGGTACAAGGGTAGCTATGAAAAGGAAAGCCCACACCTTGGGTATATGAAAGTAGGAGGGAGAAATCGTGGCACATGAGTTACCCTGGCCTTTTTTTTTCATTTTACTTCTTGGGGATCAAAGGGAAGGGGAAGGGGAGGCTAAAACCTTGTGGTCCCAATGGATAAATGTGGACCCAGATAGGGAAAAATATATTTTTTAGTCTCCAGTTGTTCTACCCTTATTTCCTCCTTTTTACCTGGACATGAATGGTTGAGTTCCCAAGGTCCCCTGAATATAAAACATAGTCCTCTCATTCTTAGTGGATTCTTGCTGCAAGATTTACCACCTTTGTTATTTCTTCCTCCATCACTAGTTTTAAGCTCCTACTTAGTCAACACCTTGCAAAGCCATTTTATGTTTTGCATGACCAACTTCTCCACTAGATCATAGGAAGTTGGTGATACAATTAGTTCCTTCCTCCAAATGGTGAAAATTTTGGATCTCAGTATCTTGTAGATGTCGGTATCTCCTTCTAGGAACAAGGATACAATATTTTTCATGCTTGTTTTGACACGGTCTCGATGAGTTGATGTAATGCTGGTGTAAAAGCTCTGGAATACTGGAAAGATTAAGTCACCACATTCCAGATTCAACATGAATGTGCTAAAGCTAAACCTTTCCATGAGTTCTAATATTTTGTGTTGCTTCTGAAAGGTAGGAAGCATGATGTTGTTCAACCCTTGAAGGGCTTCTACTATCAACTGCAATTTCTTCCTCATGATGTCATTATTGTAAAGCAGTAGTGGTGATGTTAATGTTATGATCCTACTGATACAATAAGCAATTGTGTGTCTGATCTCTTCACAAGGATGTTCCCAAAGTTTGGGTTGTATCAACACAAGCATGGATGGCTTGAGAGTCCAGTTGAGTTTCTTCCATTCTGCCTGCCCCGCCTTGGAGAGACTTGTATCTAATTCCTCCAATTTATGAAGGTCTATGACTGAATTTGTTCATTGCACTTCAGATCCAAGTGCGAAGAGCTTAGCTCCTCTTCCCTACTTTGACCATCATTTTGGTTTAAGAAGACATTGTTGCGTAAACAACTATATATTCTCACTTATTCATCAAAACAATTCTGGGCATTTTTCCATCCTTTCCCCAACAACACAAGAAAATACTCTAATTCTTCATGTCTTAAAGATAATCTTAGCTTAAAGACATTGTAGCCATATTGTTGAAGCTTCACTAAAAATAATTTGCCCCTCTTCTTTTAAGCAACAACTACACCCTTTTTTGTGTGGTTATTTATTTATTTTCTAATTATATGTACATCCAAATATCCTATATATATTCTTTCACTTCAATAAGAAATAAAATATAAAGCTCCTTAAGGCTTACAACCCTGCAAAAATAAATGTTCATATACTCACCATTCTGCGCTTGAGTCCTTGGTGATGGTGATACCCATCTCATTGGAATCCACAATTAAAGTCCTTGGTGATGTTGATGCCCATCTCATTAGAATCCACAATTAAACTATTTCGTATTACAGAACCACAACCACCGACCAGTTATCGATTTTTCCTTTAAAATCATGTATATATCTCTCAAGCATATGCACGATGTGCCCAAGTCAAAGCCCATGCCAAGGTGAAAACCATAAACTAAACCTGAGATTTGGGATTCAGTCCAGCCACCTGCATATGTTCAGACCTCTTTTTCTGCTCATAATCTCTCGGATTCCACTACATATTCCATCCCCTTCTGTCATATTCAATCCTTCGTTGTCCTTTCCACAATTTTTTTTTCAACAGAGAAAAAAACGATGTTTTAATATTAATGAGAAAAACAGTCCATCATACAATTCATAGTCCTCTGGATGGAAGCTACCGTGTGCACAGGGAAATACCATGACAGAGGACAGGATATCTAGCATGGTCCCTCTACAGGAACACAAGTAGAGGCGAAAATCCATCCAAAAGTCGTCAGAAAAACAATATGGCCCATGACGCAAGCAAACACAAGTTACAATCCAGAATGTCACAGAGAACAGTACATGGTCGCCCAGAAAGATCCAACAGAAGAGTCAGGCCATCCAGGCACGACAGAGGGAAGTCCTGTAGCGAACCAAAGAGAAAACAAAAATGACAATCAAAGCCATATGTCAAAGCCATATAACCAGCGACCAAAACCGGAGCCAATCATGAGTTCGTTCCGAGAACAATATGACAGAGAACAAAAACCGGAGCAGATGCAAGGAGCTAGACATCCATCTACACCATAGTCCAAGGAAATAACATCCATACTGCAGAGTGCCAATTAACATTCCCAGGAAATGGACATGTACGGTGATGGATCGGAACATACTAAAGAGAATAGTAGGCATGTCCAGCGCCATATGAAAGTCCCCAAAGTACCAAGGGGACAGAGAATATACCGTCGACATAGGCAAATCCATCTCCAGGCGAAAGATGCAGAGTCTAGGCAAAAAACCATCAAAGTGAAAAAACCTATAGATCAAACCTGAAAGAGCCCCTTTCCCTGTTGTCCAAGAAGTGAATGACAGTAATGAGGCCAAAATTGTGTTCCAGCCCCAGCTTTGAGAGCCTGTCCGCCCTCCAGTTTAAATCTCTGTATATGTGATGGAGGGAGGCTCTCTGAAATTGGGAAAGAACGTAGAGAGTACGGTCAATCCATCCATTGAGGCTTGATACCCTGAGATTTTTTCTACCCGACAATCCACCTATGACGAGTTGAGAGTCCCCGTAGATGTCAATCGATGGAAGCCCCAGGTGATGGGCCACAAGGAGTCCACTCCACAAAGCCATGATCTCAGCTTTATTATTAGATCCCTGGCCCCCGTACCAGATGATATGGAAGCGCTCCTCTCCTTCCAATTTAAGCCAGGCACCATAGCCGCATATCCCATCCTGTTGTGCACCATCAAAAAATAACGCTGGAATGCTAATGTAGTGAGGCCTAAGCCTGTAGGACATATCCTTGTCTACCTTTACCGGAATAGGGTTAATCTGAAGCCAATCCATAATTTTTGTGTAAATCCTATTGGAATCCCAGCACCCCCCATTGAACAACATGTTATTCCTACAGCACCAAATTTCCCAGCATGTGTAGAAAGGAAGGGCATTTTTCGCAGCACCCTTAGCTGCCCAATAGTCATATGCATGGTCCTGAGAAGTCGGTCTCCAATGTGGGGCGTCTGTCCAGTGAGAGAACAATTCCCAGATTCCAATCGCCGCTCTGCATTCAAAGAAGATGTGAGGTATAGATTCCTGCTCCTGTTTACATAATATGCAACGACCCGGGCCATGATTCCCTCTTTTCTGCAGATTATCCCAAGTGAGAATCTTTCCTTTCCTGAGTAACCAGTTGAAAAGCGTTATCTTGTGGGGAATCTTCCACTTCCAAACTTTCTTGAAGCCAGGAATACTCGGGGTGGTGTGTCCATCCAGCTTCATGTGCAAATAAAGATCTTTGACGCAGATATTGTTTCCCTTGAGCTCCCCTCCCCATACTATCCGGTCGCCCAAAGAGTCAAAAAAGAAACCAGCCTTTTGGAAGGAGTTGATGAGGCTTAACCAGCTGTCCCTGTGCCCTACCTGCATATCCAGCTCCTCAAATTCCATCCAAACGGGAGCACCAATTACCCAATGTGTGATGATATCAGATACATAAATGAGGCCACAATGAGACAACCTGTGGAAGAGACCAGGATCAATGGAGGGGTCGAAAGAAACTCCCATGATGTTGGTGCAAGTGATGGGTATCCGCATCCCATCACCAAACTTCCACACCGCTTTTGATATGATAATCCCCCTGCATTTTGAAAGGCTTCTCCAAATCTTGGATGCCCGCTTCGGAGGGGCAATGGGTCCCTGAAAAAATAAATCCAACGATCTAGTGCCCAGGTATTTATCCACAATGATGTTCGACCAAATGCTGTTCCCAGTCAGCGCCCTCCATAATGATTTTGACAGTAAGGCGAAAATGAAAGGTCGTAGGTCCAGCAGACCGCACCCGCCCACCCACCTCCTTGGGAAGAGAAATCTCCGATAATTTGCAAAGGTGGTATTTATTGCGAGTTCCCACTCCAGACCATAAAAAATGGGCCACTATAGCATTTATCTTCAAGCAGATTTCCATAGGAATAAGGTACAAATGACCCCAAAAGATCGTGAGCTGCGATAGAACCGCTTGTATGAGAATGAGAGTTGTACTTTCCACAATTACTAACACGCGTAGTGGCTCGCTCCTACATCTATGCGCCTTACAGTCAATTTCACTATTCGACCACCCTTTAATTCAACAACCAATCCGTCAGCCAGCGACTCAGTGGCTCGACGAGTATGAGACCACATAACAGCGTTAACCTCCAAATGTTGTGATCTGTGTGGACCCTTGTTGCAGGCATCCACAAATGTTGCTATAAATTGCTGACACCCCTGCAAATGAATGAAATGACGTTGTTGGTCGAGATAATTGCTCCCTGAAGCAGTTTTTCACAACTCTTTAGATCCACTCTCATGCAACTGTCCTCGCGACCTTGCCATCTGGGCAGATGACGTATGATCCAATATAATTTTTGGACCTACTCTCTCTTAACACCCTTACGAATTCTGAAGACGCTTATCCTCCACTGAACTTTTGGGATTTCTTTACTAATGTTTTTTATACCATTGAACTCTCCTTGGGCTTCATGAACCTCGTAACACTTTAATGGCCTCCAATTGCCATATGTTAGTTGTCCCACTTCTGGTAAGATCCCCGGTTGAAAAACAGTCTCAAGACTGTATGCGACAACAACCCATCACCTACTAACAAGAGATAATGAATTGACTCTCCAAGTCTAATTAGTTTCGCTATTTGCTTCTGCTCATAGAGAAATCCGACCACTCGAACTCTGCTAATTGGGCTGTGATAACAATATTTAATTCATTCACAATATGACAAACGATGCTCAGAAATCCTTGCCCTCCAAACTGAGCAAATGGCTGTGAGAAAATACAACTCGGCTCATATATTTTTTGGTGTAGATCGACCTTTGGATATAGTCGACCCTCTCTTTCTGAAAATGATATGTGGAGTTGGCACTGTGAATATCGCTAAGCGAAAGCCCTTGGATCAGCAAATTTGACCTCGGCAACCTTGCCTTGGCACTAGAATAAACTCGACCTGATGTTTGGGGTATTCAATCCAAAATTCGGCTAGCTTGTTTGACTGACCATAGGCAGATTGGTAAGGTTCATCTATCCTCCAACCCACGCAAAAATTCCCCGGATGTCGAAGTCAGTGAGTGATCCCTCACTCTACCCTGTCTAGTGGCTTCATGATCCTTCCTCTACTAGTGACAGATCGGCCCCTTAATTAGAATGGCACACTTTCATTACGCCCATCAATCCTATTGATTTCCCGCGATTTCAACTCTTACAAATGCCATATTTAATCTTCAGGATCAACAATGAATACATCGAGTCTTGTTCTTCCATAATTGCCCCAACTGTTCCAAGAATGAAAGTAATTGACAGAGACAAACCCTGACTTATGAAATGGAACCTTCTCCAATAATCATTCAAACTTCAGACAGAGTTATCAATGTGATATGCCATGAACCCCCTTTAAGAGTTAATTGTTAAAGATTAATCTTAAGTTAGAAGTTAGTTCTAGAAAATTAGTTAGAAAGTTAGTTGAACAAGTTTTCGTTATATATGTCAATCTAATGTATATATTCATCTCGAGAATGAACTAATGTATATATTCATCTCCATAATGAAACATTTTGATGCAGTTTGTTTGTTCTCAATCTGTCCCTATGTCATAATTTTTCATGGTATCAGAGCGTAGAGTAGATCATGTTTGTTTGTTGTGAAGCCAGTGAAGAGAGTTGTCGTTTATGTGGGAGACTGCCTGCCGTCAGAGAGAAGAGCAGCCCTACCATCGTCGTTGGAGAGAATGATGACTTGTTCATTGCAGACGAAGGTTGAAGTCATACAAAAAGAGCCGCATTCCATTCCTAACCTTCTCAACAAGCTTCTTGTGCGCCTTGGGCAATCCAAAAATATGATAACAGAAACAATCCTCCTTTGTTTCTGAGTTGCACATAAATATTAGCACTTGAATGTCTTCCATTCTATATTCAATTAGATTTCAATCTGTTACTTCTTCTGATTCACTGGTTTTCGATTAGCAATAACAATACCAATAATGTAACTGTTGTGTGTGTGTGTGTGTGTGTGTTTTTTTTTGTAACTCCATGATAGACCACAGAAATATGGAATCTTCGACAGAGTTCTTGTGGTGGTTTGTTTTTGGGGATGTCGCAGTTTTCTTGTTGAGTCTCATGCTTTGCCTGCAGGTCATGGTTAGTTCTATCAACAACCCTGTGACGTGGGTTGAGTGTAGGCAGGCGTCGAGAGAAATAAAATTAAATTTTCTTCTCATAATTATTTTCAAAGAATTATAGTATGGTACTAAAGCCAGATTATCATTCTTATCCAACTACATGACTTCAGAAATCCGATGTAATCTTATTAGTAGATTGGTGATCCGTTCTACCTTTGTCTGACTTATTATCCTCCTGTGTTTCCCCTCTTCTTGTAGAGGGGAAAAGATTGATTTTTTGAAGTGTTTAAAAGGTGTTGTTTTCAAATTTCTGATTGTTTTAAACGTGGCTTCGACAAGTCAGTTTGCAATCCCTATGCCTCTATTTAGTGGGAAGAATTATGATTTTTGGAGTCTTAAAATGCAAGCATGCTTACAAGGTTTAGGTTGTTGGGAAATTGTATAATTGGGGTTCATAGAATCTTATGCAAATGTAATTGTTGCTATGAGTGCTGCTCAAAGAAGACAATTGATGAACTTGAACAAAAAGAAAGTAGAGCTAAGTCTTGCATTTTAAACTTTTTAGATGACTCTATTTTTCCTAAAATTATTGTTGTTAAGACTGCTAAATCAATATGCGATATACTTAAAGTGGCTACATCGTAAAATTACAAACTCTCAGAACTCAATTTGAAACACTTACAACACTTCAAATGACTGAATCGGAAACAATTAATCAATTCATGACTAAAGTTATGGGTGTTGTCAATCAGCTTCGAATGATTGGTGAAGAACTAGAAGCTCAAAGAACAAGACGGAAGAATTAACAAAATTGTGTGTGGAAGAATTTACAGGATCTTTATTGGCTCATGAAGCAAGAATTAATTTAGATTCTAGTACTTTAGAGCATGCTTTCAAATTTAAAGTTTCTATGTGTTAGAGTCAAAGGTTTTCATGGAAGAAAATGAAAAGGAAGAGGACAGTCTCAGTCATATGATAAATCACAGTTAACTCAAACGCATTCAGAGCAATCTCAAACTGATCATGGTCATAGGTGGATAGATAAATAAAAAAATCAATGTCACTATTGCAAATAATATGGTCATTATAAGTCTAAATGTCGAAAATTACAGTACGTTTTAAGTAAAAACAAATCACACTGAATGTAAAACATCGGATGCTTTAATTCTAGCATGCCAAGTGATTGTGCAAGTAAATAATAAGGATGTTTGGTTGGTAGCAAGTGGATGTAGTAATCATATGACTGGTCATAGTTATTTCTTTTGATATCTTAATACCTCTTTCAGTTCCTTGATACCTCTTTCAGTTCCTTTATTGGTTTGGGTGATGATCGCCAAGTCAAAGCTTCAATAAAGGGTGTTGTGTCTGTCTTAACCAAACAAAATTTGGTGAAGAATATCTATGTTTTTTACTATGTACCCAATTTCAAGCATAATTTGTTGAGTGTCGGTCGATTAGATGCACATGGTTATGATGTTAGCTTTCACAACACTACTTGCACGATCTTTGATCAACTTAAATCTCTTGTTGCAAAGATTCCTATGTCAAAGAACAAGTTGTATCAGTTACAGATGAACAGTGAGAATTTGTATGCACATAATGTTTCAACGTCAAATGACACTGACTTGTGGCATTTGCGATATGGTCATTTACCTTTTAAAATTATGAGTATGTTGCAAAGACAGTCTATGGTGAAAGGTTTCCCTACTTTGTCTAAAAATATCTCTTCATGTACAAGTTGTATAATGGGTAAACATAAGCGAGATATTTTTTCATCAACCTCTTATAGATCAAAAGAACAACTAGAGTTAGTGCATACATATTTCTGCGGTCCTATGCAAGCACAATCAGTAGATGGCAGTTTCTATTTTCTTACATTTATTGATGACTTTAGCAGGAAAATCTAGGTGTATTTCATAAAATACAAATCTTAAACATTTTCCAAGTTCAAGTAGTTCAAAGCCAAGGCTGAAAAACAAAGTGGAAAGTTTATTAAAGTTCTCAAGTTTGATAAAGGAGGTGAGTATGAATCTAATGAATTAATTGGTTTTTGTAAACAACATGGTATAAGAGCCTCTATTGACAGTAAGCCTGTTGGTTATACAGACAGTGATTATGCAGGATGTATTGATGATCGGAAAAGCACCTCTAGATATGCTTTTCTATTTGGTAGGAATTTGATTTCATGGTCATCCAAAAATCATCCCATAGTTGTGTTATCTTCAACAGAGGCCGAGTACGTTGCAGTAAATTTAGCATCATGTCAAGCAGTGTGGCTAAAGAGACTTCTCTCTGACTTTGGATATACAGAAAATGAACCTATTCACTAGTACAAAATGGCTAATTAGTTACTAAAAAAACGACTAAAATTTTCATATAAACGACCATTTTTTAGTCAGTGACCAGTAGTAGCTAATTTCCAGTGTCTTATAACGCGACCAAATTTTTGTCGTTTTTAGCTGTCATTAATTGGTTGTCTCAATTTTATTGTTTAGCAGTATATTTAGTCATTAATTTGGAAATTAATTTGGTCATTGATTTAGTTATTAATTGTCACAATTAATGACCAAATATACAACAAAATATATTACTATATGGTCACCTGAAAAAATCAATTAATGACCAAATTGTTGGTCATGTTATAAGATACTGTAAATTAGCTACTAATAGTCATACATATGCAAATTTTAGTCATCATTTGAAACCAATTAATGACCAAAGAAATATGACTAAAATTTGGTCGTGTTATAAGATACTGTAAATTAACTACTAATAGTTGTATATATGCAAGATTTAGTCGTCATTTTTAATCACAAATTTATCATTTGCAATAGTCATTTATCTTTTTTTGGTAGTTTCATATTCAATATATAAACAACTAATTTAGTAGTTTATATTCATTTCATTTACTTTCACTAATAATCATTATAAACAACTAATATATTCATATATTCAATTTATTTATGTTCATCATTAATCAATATAAACTACTAATTTAGCAGTTTATATTGATTTTATGTGTTCATTATTAATCAACATAAATTATTTAGTATGATTTTGCGACTAAATTAAAAAAAATGGCATACAATGTGCATGTTCATCTAATATAAAAATGTAAAGTTATAACATACGTTAAATACTAAACAATATCAAATGAAACTATTGAAATAATTTCAACCACATAAATTATATTATATGAAATGTAAAATATTACAATATGAGTTTCCAACTTAACATTTGTTGGACTACAATTTACGCATGAAATGTTGTTTCATCACTTAAAAACTTTATCACTGTGTTGTCAAGGCATTGTGGATAAATTCACCAACTCTAAAGACTTGACCATTAGTCTTTATGTGTGTGTCTTATGCTATGTATTGGCTCTAAGGGTATCACTAGACTGGTTCTCTTCTCTCTCTCTTTTTCATTTGTCGCTCCAATGTTATTGTTCTCCTCTTTCTTCAATTCCTACTTACCATCAATATTGGTTTCCTTTCCTAAAAACAAAAGAACTTACAATGAAAAATGTAAACACTAGAATATAAAGTAAATTAGACTATAAAGGATTTATATGACATATGCCTCAACATCAGCAATTTCAAAGCCATTTTTCCTCATAAACGCAAGAAACTCGAACACGTTTTATTCAGTTGAGCGACAGTGGCCACTATGTGGCCAAACGACCTATATAAACAAAACAAATAAAACATCACCATAGAAAATAACACCTTAGTAACTTGGTGTTCAACCTTCAAGGAAAGCTTAGGCACAATCATGCCAACTAAGTTACATGCTAAAAAGCTCAAGATGTAGATAACTTGTGAAAACAAATAATCTGAAGTGTGATTTCTAATCCTTGTTGTTTTATTCACAACAACATTTCATTCACTATCGCATGAACTTGGTCAAGTATATAAAAAACATGTGCTCAAATAACAACATGAAAGTAAACTTTTCTAATAGTCATGAAAATATTTTAACAAAAAAGAGCTAAAAGGATTTCAATCAATGTCGTGTGATATTAATTTCATCTTCAAGCTTTGGTTGTTGTTTAAATGGACATGATACCAAGTATTTTTAATTTCATAGTTAAAAGACAAAAAAAATCAAGAGAAATGTTCAAAATACAATCAAACAATAAAGAGAAGATATCGTGCAATGGACATTGCAATTATAAAAAAATTGTATACATGTCCACCGATGTCTTGTCTGGAATTCCTAAAACATTTTCTTACCCAAAATAACCATGAGGTGAAAGCATCACAACATTATAAACCATAGGAATCCCTACTATAAAATTTTCCAAATTTGATGGCTAAAGTTCCTGAAGGATCTCCAACATCAAATGAATCATATCCAAGACATGATTTGCATTATCGCCCCATCTTTTTTCGAATCAAATTTCCTGTAACATGCCCACACTAGAGTCAAGTAACAATCAAACAAAGGCATTGGCATTTGTTTTTATATTTTATACCTATAAAATTTGAACCTAATTTGTTTCAAGAACATATTAATTCATATTTAAAGCCTTCCTGTCATGAGAAGGTATCAATCAAGTAGGACATCAGAAAAATCGACCTCAATGAGGTCCTTAAACAATTTTTACAATAACAATATTTTTTTTACTGTGATATCCTGGGTAGAAAAAAGAACATATCTGCGAAAAAAACCATATATTACTTATGTTCAAACTATGTATATGGTGTATTCTTATGCAACTTTTTAAGATGTTCCTCTGCCTTTACCATAGCGGATTGTAGCTTGGTTAAACTTTGTATCATTTCATTCAACATGAATGCAAGATAAATGTCACACATTATTCTTTCCCATTTCTCAACATGCTACATATGATAAATTGAAAGTCACATAAAATCAAGAGCAAACCCTTTTCTAACAAAAATAAATAAATAAATGGTTCCTCTAATAAAACTTCACACCTCAAAAATTACTTTGTCATGTGCTTAGACTAAAGGTGATATTTTTTAATCATCTTTAAGTCATATTTAATGAGATATTTGTATGTTTACCGTGAGGTCAATTTGGTGCTAAAGGCAATATATAAATCCAAGTTATTATCACGGAAATTCAAGTATAATTCAGAAAAATAACATCTTTGCAAGGTAGTGGAGAGAGAAACATCTTCATAATTAGGTTTCTTTATTTTTGTTTTATTTGATTTGAGTTTGTATTTGAATATATAGTTTTCTTTAAAGAAGCGAAATAAAAATATGAGAATCGAAACATGTATTTTTAATCAATTCATATTATATATCTAAAAAACAATCAGGCCATCCTTCTTTGTAATTTGATAGATATTTATTGTGTATGGAAGAATAATGAATTAACTAGCAAACACAATGATGCAATATATTAACCAAGGAAAGAAAAATGGCATGGTTGTGGTATTTGTGTGCTCAAAGGGAATCCAAAAATGGTTGCATGCTTTCTTTATCATGAAATAGTCTTGAAGACAAATGTCAATTCAAAAATTGAAGTCCATTAGTAATGAAAGATGGTCATGTTGGGCAAGTAAAGGATGCATTGAAGGGCTCAAGGTCTAGCTCCAATACATAGTTATCCTTCTCACTGAAAAAGACAAAGTTGTCATCATTTGTTTATCCAAGTAAAAAGAAGAGTGAGTTTGTATTTGTGCACCTATGATAGAATATGCAAAAGAGAGCACTAGTATACCCTAGAGCACCACATTTCTCTCCTCCACAAATACTAGTGTACCCTCAACACTATTGTACAAACCACTTAAGGATGGAAATGTTTATTATACTTAACATTATTGTACAATGCTCAAACTACAACCCTCCTAAAGAAAAATCACTATGGTTGGAACATTATCCAAAGCACACAGATAAACTAACTCTCAAGGCATGGAAAAAACAAAATCTTGAAAAGCCATGAATTTTGCCTAAGGGACATGAACAACAACATTTTGAGAAGCAAATTACTAAATAAATCATTGCTCATAACCTTCTTCTGACTTCCCATAATTATACTCTTTCTAAAAATGCACTAAATCTTACTGCCAATGCTCCAAAACATAATTAAAATGGTTTTGATGGTTGTGGGAGCTCTTGTTGTGAAAAAATGAGAGATAGGAAGAGGCTTATTATGGGAAAAAAATAACAAAAACAACAAATGTTGATGGTAGTGATAGACTCAATTCAATTCATTTCTAGATGTGATTGAACAACATAAGGACATCTTAACCTTATATTTATTAAACTTGGAAAGAGACATAAAACCAAAATACAAATATTTTAATACTTAATAAATCTCGATATATATATATATATATATATATATATATATATATATATATATATATATTACTATTATTTATTTGTTTATTTTTGTGGGAGCATTGGCTTCAACAATTTTTTATTTTTTTTATTTATAAGCTTTACCTAGTGACATATCTCAGCTATATTGGCCATAGCATGTACCTAGCCTCTTTAAATTTAGTTATAGAACCCTCACCTAATTATATCTTTCATCCATATAGAGTTGTAAAGAGGACCTGGCTACTCTAGGTGAAATTATAGATCATTCATCAGACATAACTAGAATTTGACAAGGGCAAAGGCTAACTTGTATAAAGGCACCTCCCATGTCACAAATGTAGCAGTAAAGCTCACCATTCTGTACTTTATTCTTTTGTGCACATATCCATCAAAACTGACAATTCATATTATACTCTTTGATAAGCCTATGCATTTTTTTCAATTTCAGCAACTTCTTCTCTGTCTTTAGACTTTGATGGGTCAATATCACCAGCAACCACAACAAGGTTCAAAAACTTGGAGTACTACAACTTTAAGTAAAATGTAAAGACAAAGATTAAACTTCAAAGTGAATGAGGAATAATACAATCTGATCAGATTATTCATATAGCATCAAGATGTGATAAGAATTGTCTTGCAAGCACAATTTCGGTTGCATTATCCTTTGCCAAATTATCATTTAATGGAAAAATGACTAAAACTTCTTAGAAACTTATATGGCAAGAGAAATAATCCATTCACGGGGAAAAAATTAATGAGTATCAGGGAAGTAAATCCAATATAAATTATACATCAAATTTAGTCATTATTACAATGAAACAGATGTTATTTCTACAAGAAGCAACTATTTAAAATCTATGTGTAATAAGACTTGAAAGTTAACTATTATTCATTAAATTGATTCAAATATGTCCACATACAGAGTAAACAACGTCATTGTGGATTTTTCAACATAATTATTGTTTTTTCTTTGCAACTGATCTTAGCATCTTAGGAATGTTTAAAATATACCATGTTTCCAAATCAGAGGTGAAACAAAGAGCTAAAAATAAGAAACATGGCAGTCTTTGTATGTGGTTTGTAGAGTAAGATTGCCATGAATTACTAGATTCAAACCCAAAGCAACTTCAAAACAAAAGAAGATGAAAGGTAGCTTTGGAAATAATCAAATATTATGAGAGGAAAACATAAAAATCTAGATGCAATTAATATATGAAATTAATTAGTCTCCCATTAATCTATTATTAAAATGAAAACTTAGACAAAGTATCATATTTCTCCCAACGAAGCATATAAAATGTATCATTGTCCATAATTTATTTGATAATTAGATGGAAATAAATCAAACCTTTTGTATTAAACTACACCTAGTTTTCTCATGAGAAGGAAAAAAAAGAGCTAACGAGAAGCAATATGGTATTCATTGCCTCTGTGGTTTGTGGAATATGATTGCCAAGAATTGTTAGGTTCAAACCCAAAGAAAGTTCATAACAACATAAAATGAGAGATAGATTTGGAAACAACATTGTTTGAGGAAACCTGAAATTTCATATGAAATTAAGCTATGAAATTACCTTCGTGTCCTATTAATCTATTCTTAGAAATGGAAATTTACAATGTATCCCAATTCTCCCTACCAAAGAGACAATTATAATCTAACTTTGTCCATAGTTTTATTTGATAATTTAGATAAGAGTACTTCAAACCTTTTGTGTCAATAGGATGATCTGGTATGTAGTCCACCAAAGGATTTTGAGGCCCTAAGGTTACTTTCATGATCAAAACAAGCAATAAACTCAATGGGGCCTTGGTTCAATGGTGAGGTCAACAAGTATTAAGTTGTAGTGAGATTTTCTGGAAAACCCTCATCCTCAAAGTCCACTAGGGTTCCAATCTTGTGCTTTCCCCCACTAAAATTGCCTAATTTTTGAAAAGGCAATGTGGGGTGCATGTGCAAGCAATTGTAGAAAATAGCTACCCCTTAAACCTGGCACCTAAGCCTCCCCTCATGGCATGTTTCTTAGAGAATTTTAAACAAAAAAGGGAAAGGCAATCAATATATCTTAAATGAATAATGCTAATACCCCAAGACTCAGTATTTGACTGGAAAACATTTCTATTTTTTGTATGATGACTTTATGGACAGATCAAGACCATCAAAATTAGATTTGTCCATCTGATTGAGTAGGTGAAGGCCCATATCTCAAAGTTTTTCTCATGTTCCTTAACTCATTTTTAGATAAATTGAGTGGATTAGTGGATGAATTTTCCAAATAGGTAATGGATGGCAAGCAATATCATTAAGATCGACACCATATATCCTACTAAGTAGTTATTCATATAATCATCAAAGAATTCTCTGGTTTGTTTCTAGTTTGTTTGGTGGTTTCTAGATAGACAATTTGGGAAGGAATTTCATATTTTATCATTTTTATTAACCAAATTTTCAAAACGTTTGTAATGTCTGAGAAGAGGCAGTAGTGATGCCTTTAGGTTAACTTTAGTTTTCATGAGTGCTAATAGCTCTAGAAACTTGCTAAATTTAATGAAATAATTTCATCTAGAAATAAATATATTAATAATTTTTTCTTGAAAAAGAAAAAAGGATTCATATAATCATTAATCATTGATGTGTTCCACATCACGAGGCTCCCCTGTGGCCCGAAATTTGATCTGTAGGTGTATTCTCCTAGCCTTCATCAGTAACATGAGTATGCTGAGGAATGCCCAACAGTATTTAATCATAAACAAATAACTAAAGGCATCACATGGACACATGAGTTCATAAAATGGAATGGGACCAATTTTCATTCAAGAAAGTTAAGTCCTATAAATCCAAGAAAAGGAAGATCAAGAAAGTGAACAGAAGTTCGCTGAAAAGGGAGAGGTGTCTATTATGAATGTTAATATAGACAAGTCACCAATAACACCGGCCCAGAAAGAGAGGATAGAGAATCCTGTAGGAAAATTGACTTGGGACTTCCTGCAATGAATGAGCATTCAAATAACCATTCAAAGGATCAACCAAGTGATATTCAAGAAATCAACAAAATGAAGCTTGTTGAAATACACAAAAATCATCCATGTCTTGCAAGATCACCTCCTCAACCAACACTTTATTCTTCCCCTAGGAAATTCACCAAGAACATCGCTACAGACAATGAGGATAGAGAATCCTGTAGTAAAATTGAACATGGCACTACCTGGATCATTCAACTACCCATTCAAAGGATCACCCAAGTGAGATTTAAGAAGTCAACAAAACAAATTTTGCTAAAATACAAAAAAACCCCCCACGTCTTGCAAAACCACTTCCGAAGTGAACAATTTTTTCTTCCTCTAGGTCTAATACTATAAAATATACTAGCGTCATACCCATTCACCCACGTCATCCACCACCTTTACTAGGTGCTCCTGGTGTGCCTCCACCTCCACCTCCACCTCCACCTCTTGGAGGCATGCTAAAATTGCAAGGACCATAAGGAAATAAAGTGCATAGGGCTCTAGAGCTTGTCGAATTCTATCAACATTTGATGAAACGAGAAGCTAAGAAGGAGGCTACTACTATGGAATTTGCAACATTCAATGTTTTAGATGTTTGGAATAACATGATTGGAGAGATATAAAACTGATATGCATTCCTCCTACCTGTAAGCACCGCATTTGGAGTTCATATAGAAAATAAATAGATTCATTTACGCATACCATTATAAAAATACATGTCTTTTAAAGCTCGAACTTCATGGTAAAGGAGATGTAATGGAATTTATTAATAGCTTAGCTGACATATTCTTGGTCTGTCAGGTCAAATCTAAAGTGGAAACCCAACGTGATTTTGTCCAGGCCTTAGCCACTGAGGTTTGAGCATGTGCATACAAGAATATAGAATATATTAGGGAATTTTTAAACTGGTAGGATGAGGAGATGTCTTTCTTGGTATGTATCTTGACTTCATATGACATTGACAACAATTCATGTATTATTACCAGCATTTTATACCATCTGATCTAGGTGGATATCGGTGACCACCCACCTAATCCATTTGGACCCACACCATCAATTCTTGCAACTTTTCACATTCAGCACCACTTACTATTTTTAGCAGGTTTTCGAGTCATGCACTCCTGGAGCCGTTTTGGGGCCTTAATGATACAGGTGGATATTGGTGGCCACCCACCTATTCCATTTGAACCCCCATCATCAGTTCGTTCAGTTTTTAAGTTGCAGCACAAATTACTATTTTTAGCAGTTTTTCGGGTCCTGAATTTTCGGAGCCGTTTTGAGGCCTTAAACGGCATTTTTTGGGAAAGCCAAGAGAAAAATGGGCTCATTGACCGATGTTGCTCACATCTAAAGTTGTACTCCTCGGATATATCTTTCTAATGAGCTATTTAGCACGTTAAATGGAGATCGGATGCCAAAGTTACGTCCCCGGGAAGTTGAAACACCAACTTACCCAAATGAGGGCCCACAGTTTTGGCACTTCATCTCCTAGAGTTAGGTTTTTGGAATTTTTAGTTTTTCCATTGATTCTAAATAATAAATAGGCCCTTAAGCCTCATTGTAACATGATTCAGAGGTATATAGCCACCACATCTCTTCTCAGAGATTCGCTACCAGCACCCTAGCTATTTTATTTCCACTATGTGTGTAAGCATATTTCTATTATTTGATATTAATGAAATGACACATTATTTCTGTTGCATATCTATGTTTATGGTTATTTATGTATTTTGTTGCATTCTTGCATAAATCCAGATCAGTGGTATTAGAGCGGTCTATTATTTCTTTGTTTTTCTTTGCATGTCCCCAACACGGTCAAGGTATAAGGAGTTAGGGCTCGATCTGGTTGAACCCTTGAAAGATCAACCTCGCAAGCCCCGATGACCTCCCATGGTGGAAGAAAATAAAGATGAGGGAGTAGGAGATCCTATCAAAATATTGCTCGAGGAGGCCCTCGAGAAACAAAGGAACACAATGATGGATAAATTTGCTCAGATCCTTCAATGAATGCCCACCTACAGTGCATCTGCATCCAACAACCACTCTGGAGGTGCCAGTCCCTTCAAGGTACAGGTAAACTTTGATATTCATGTATTTGAAGGCCAAATAGATGCAGACGTCGTAGATAGATGGTTGAATTTTCTAGAAGGGTATTTCTCGGTCCATGATTTCTCTGACTAAGAAAAGATTATTTTTGCACTCCTCAAAGCCACTCCCCATGTCGAAGACTGGTGGGAAACCTAATGTGAGCAAGAGGAAAAAGGGGAACCCTCTCTGTTCTTAGCCACACCCACTTGGAATTCATTCTGAGATGGCATTAAGGAACAATATTACCTTGCGGGGAGCTATGAGGACAAATACATCCAATGGACCATGCTGCGATAGCAAGGGGATCAAGATGTGCACGAACTGACGAATATGTTCCGTACCCTATGCACAAAGTTGGGTATTAAAGATTCAGAGAGACATTTGGTGCTCAAGTACCATGATTGTCTACACAAACACATTCAGGAGGAAATGGAGTTCCTTGACATTACATTGCTTGGCACGGCATATCACTATGCCGCCAAGATCGAGAAGAAATTTAAGCAAAAGAAGCGAGACTTTGGATCTATGAATCTGAAAGGTGCCCCTAAATCGAAGAACAAGGGGCAATGTCAAAGCGGTGCTACTCAAAACAACACCAAAAATCAAAAGAAGGACACAGGGAAGTGGTGTGAATTTCATAACCACCCCAGTTATAGCACAAACGAGTGTCGGGCCAAACATTCATTGGTGGCTGAACTAAAGGCACCTGAATCAGATGCATTTTCTGATCCTGAGTCAGAACCAGACAAAGGCAATGAAAAAGGGAAGAAGATCATTGATGCGGATCCCAGTACCATTGTTGCCACCACCAAGATCCAAAGGGAGGACCCAGAGGATCTAGAGGATGGGGAGCGCCTCTTCCATTCGTAATTGTGGGTGAAGGGCTCTCCACTGCAATTCCTTGTCAATAGCAGAAGACAGAAGAACCTTGTTTCAGTAGAGGTCGTGAAGCAGCTCGGCATACTGACCATAGCACACCCATAGCGATATACCATCAAGTGGCTTCACCTAAGGAGAGATATCTGCATCTGCCAACAATGCTGCCTTCCGTACAACATTAAGCCATTCACGGATGATGTATTATGTGATGTTGCTCCTCTTGATGTAGCTGATGTATTATTAGGCCAACCATACTTGTGGAGGCAACATGCTGTGTATGAGTCTAGGCCTCGTGCTATTATTATTACTTTGGGAAATAACCTGTACAAGATACTAGAGGAAGAACTTCCTCCTGTCATCTCTTTGACTACTCCAAAACATCACAGTAAGATTGTTTCCCAAATGAGGAAATTAATTTTCCTTACAACTCGCTCATAACGAAAGAATAATATTATGGCCACAACCTCGAAAGAGGGCTCCCTTGCACGGATGCAGCAGATGGACAAATTCATGGAGGAATACGAGGACATTTTATCCTCACTCACAGAGGTTCCTCTACACTGTCAGGACAAGCACTCCATTGATCTGACCCGCAATGTACTGCCACCTGATGTTGCCATACCTCCTACAAATACACATACAGAATCCACACAGGTACTGTCTGAGGCTGATAAAGAAACCAAATTTACTAAACACATCCAGCACGTCTGCCCACAGGTCCATGACATCTTCAACAAATCTAATACCCAGTTCAACAGAATTTGCTTCATCATAGGAAGGATCTCAACGCAATGGGGACCATTGCTTCCTAAAGAGGGAGGAATGATCTAGGTGGATATCGATGGCCACCGACCTGATCCATTTGGATCCACACCATCAATTCTTGCAACTATTCACATTCAACACCACTTACTATTTTAGCTGCTTTTCAGGTCTTGCACTCCCAGAGCCGTTTTGGGGCCTTAATGATCCAGGTGGATATTGTGGCCACCCACCTATTCCAATTCAACCCCCACCATCAATTCTTTTAGTTTTTAAGTTGCAGTACAACTTACTATTTTTAGCAGTTTTTCGGGTCCTGAACTTTCGGAGCCGTTTTGAGGCCCTAAATGACATTTTTTGGGAAAACTGAGAGCAAAATCAGTCTATAGACCGACATTTCTCACATAGAAAGTTGTACTCCTCAGATTTATCTTTCTAATGAGCTATTGAGCACATCAAACAGAGATCAGATGCCAAAGTTACGTCCCCGAGCAGTTGAAACACCAACCTACCCAAACGGGGGCCCACAGTTTTGGCGCTTCATCTCCTAGAGTTAGGTTTTTGGACTTTTCAGTTTTTCCATTGTTTCTCAATAATAAATAGGCCCTCGAGCCTCATTGTAACACAGTTCAGAGGTCTGTAGCCACCACATCTCTTCTTATAGATTTGCTACCAGCACCTTAGCTATTTTATTTCCACTATGTCTGTAAGCATATTTATGTTATTTTATATTAATGAAATGACACATTATCTTCACTGCATCTCTATGTTTATGGTTATTTCTGTATTCTGTTGTGTTCTTGCATAAATCTGGATCACCATCAGATTTTATCATTGATGTAGACATATACTACTCTCGTGTTGTTTATTTTATCATTGTAAATCATATTTTCATTAAACAAACAAAATTGATACAAATTTGTATTTTAAAGCCACTAAATAACTGATCTAAGGCTCATTTTTAGCTAAAAATTGAAATTTCTCAAAATTTCTTCGAACTGAATGAATAGATAGATTTCCTTGTCGGGATTCTTGTGCAACTCGTTTCATCCAAATCTGAGTTCGTATGAGTGAGTTAAGTTATGTTGTTTTTTTCCAAAACAGGAAAAAAAAGGAGCAGAACAGGTACAGGGATGATGTGGGAGGTATAGTCAGATTCACAAGGAATATCCTCTAGAAACAGCCAATGACACTGTGCCAAGTGGCACCACCATATTTTCCAATGATGACTAGGAAGAGAATTTTTTTCCTAAGTCTAACTTTGAATTTTATTTTCATTTTATGGTGGTGGAATTATAGCCAATGGGGAAGGACCACGTGGCATGCCACGTACCCCCCCATGGCATACCATGGCATGGCAGGTTGGACTTTGTTTATTTCTAAGGTTTGATTTATGTGATTATATATATTACAAACCATTGTAATATTATATATATTACAAATATTTTACAAACCTATGGTTTTGAACTATGTCATCAGACCTAACTAAGTGTGGAGGTGATACCACTAATGGGTTGGAGACGACTATATTTGGTAACCCAACCATCTACAATGGATCCAAGCTAAGTTAAGCGTTGGAGCTAACTAAAAGGGATCAAGGATACATATAGCGACAATGATAAGTATGGTGGGTCAGCTAAGTCATGTTTGACAAAATTTATTGTTGGAGGTCGAGCTCGAACCCCTAAAATTCCACCTACCACGTGCGCCATTTACTAGCTCCACTATTTGATGGTTCATAACCATAGAGGAAGTCTGCATACATTTAAATTCATACAACACTAGAGTTGGGGGCTGCAGGGGGCCAACCCCCTCTCATGAGATCGTTCGCCGAAGACCAGAGGCTCTGACAAATGGACTTGCGGGTTTGTTAAGAACAATTATTGCATGATTAACATTAATAATCCACTTTATTGTTAATATAATCGAAGTTTTATTGCAAAATGAGCTTAGCTCTAAACTTGTATTAAATTCCACTTATCATTAAGATAAGCACAACTTAAACTTAAGTTAATCCTGGTTTAACCTAGCGGAAAAATTAGCGGTGATGGCTTTTAAGGAAGAATTTCCAAATTTGGAAAGTTAGCTAGCAGAACTCTAGTTTTAGTGGAGAAAACCTAAGTGAAGTGGTTTCTGTCATAACTCATTCACTTATCGCCCAAATAGAGCTCAGGAAGAGGAATTATAGGCTAATTGACATGTTGGGAACTCAATGAAGCAGGTTGTAGATGCAGAAAAGGTCATCTATAGGTGTTTTAGTGCATTTGAAGATTTTTGAAGGCTAGGGCCACAAGGTGTTAGGGTCATTGCTAAAGCATCCAGAGTCCAAATTCAACAAACAAATAGTCATTTTTGGGATATTATGATGGTTTAAACTCATTGGGATAGGTTCCAAGAGGATTTGAAGCTTGTAACAACAATTTGAGCATAGTTGAAGCTAATAAAAAGGCCCACACTATGAAGCTGGACCAAGGAGATGTAGCCTAGGAGGGGTGCACTCCTTTATAAAAAAATTGTGTTAAGCTCTGTTATGTGTTTTTTTTTTGTGTTTATAGTTTCTTATGTTCAGTCATTTAAAATTATGTGTTATAAGATTATGAAAAACACATAATTTCACCAAGTACACTGATTTGACAATGACATTCTCATAAAAAAACATATGAAGAATAAGTAAAACTAATCAAAGAGAAATTTATATTTGATATGATACTAGCACAAAAATAACTAGAAATCATTTCAACTCAAGTTGGTACAGAGCGCAAGGTTGCTTTCTTTTTTTACTTGAAGGGTTTTAATAGATGAAAAAATTCTAATGCTTACAAGGTTGAGATTGCAGAGAGTAGAAGGGAAGTTATTGATAGCTAGTCCTGATGTTAGGAAAAGAAGGAATAAGGTTGAGAAGGCATCATCCTCACCCAAAGGACCACTCAAGGAAACACTTGAAGCACCTCAATTTCCATCTCCATCAGTTGAGATAGAAGAGGAACCAATTGCACAAGAAGTTGAAGTGATTCAAGAGGTACAAGTTGCAGAGATTGAGCTTGAATCCACAACCAAAATTTCAGGCTATGAAGAGACTCATGAAAATTCTAAATAAGGGGATGTAAATATGGAACTCAAGGAAATGAAAATTATGCTGAAAGTTATGTATGAAGCTTTCATGGAAAAGGAAACTAGAGAAGGGTCAAAGCACCCTCATAGAGAAGGACCTTCAAATAGTGAAAAGGAGGAAGAGAGGAGCTCAAAATGTAGTGGAGGAAAGACACCTCCATCTCCACCATCATCATCTTCATCATCCTCATCAGCATCTTCATCTTCCACATCCACCACAAAAAATCATACCCAAACTCATTCCAAGATCCCAAAAGGAAAGACACCATTACTGAAGTTGGACATCAAGTTTGAACTTCCCACATTCAATGGAGAAGTTAATGCTAAGAGACTAGACAATTGGATTTGTTAATTGGAAGTATACTACAGAATTCAGAATCTACAAGAGGACGAAATAACAATCCAGTTGGCTTCATTAAGGCTAGAAGGAGCAGCACTAGTTTGGTGGGAGGAAAATACACAAGAGGAAATGTGAATCCACGATAAGATTTCCATTTCTTCGGTCGAATTCATTTATTCCATTAAAAGAGAGTTTTATCCATTAGCCTATATGTAGAAAGCAATTATGAGTTGGAAAATATTTAGACAGCTCAAAAGCCAAACTGTTCAAGAGTATACACAATAGTTTAGGAACAGGGATTTATTACTTGGATTAAACTTAAATTCACAAAATACACTCTTGAAATATATAGGAGGTTTACATTCCTACTTTAAACACACTATCCTAATGTTTAACCCAAATAACATGTATGAAGTATGTGTGCAAGCCACTCATCTTGAAGCAAGGGGTAAAAATATTTCTGAAGAGGGTAGTAAGAAGAAGCCATTTAAGGGTAAGGGAAAAGAGAAGAGAGGAAAATGGAAGGAAAAGAATAATGCAAGTGCTAAAAAGGAAGGGGAGAAAATTACATGCAAACATTGTTCCAAAGAGGGGCATGATGAAGCCCATTGTAGGAAACTACATCCCGAATTAAGGCCAAAGAAATGAAATAACAAAGGGAAACAAAATATGACTGCCACTACACAAAAATATCTTGGATCCAATTCATAAAATGAAACCAAGATAGTTTCTATGGTGAACAAAGGAAAGGAATATATAGAAAGTTCTAGTTCCTCAAATAGTCACAAAAACACTCCAAATGAGGATACAAGGATAGAATTATTCCATGTTAGAGTAATTTCTAATCATACAAAAATTGATGCATTATTTGATATAGGGTCACAAGAAAACTTGATTTTAGAAGACTTAGTCAAAAACATAAACCTTGAAATTATACCTCATCATAAACCATACCCTTTGGGTTGGATAGTTAACAATGCCAATTTACAGGTTACAAGGAAATGTCTTTTTAGACTTGCTATTACTACAAACTTTGTCAATGAATTTGAGTTAGACGTGGTTCCACATGACATTTCAGGGATTATCTTGGGTAGTCCATATTTGTATGACAGGAAAGTGGTATTTTACCATTATCAGAACAAACATTACTTGATCAAATATGTATTGGAGTATATTCTGAGAGCTCATCAGAAGAAACTGAATATTTCTTTAGTTAATGCAGGGCAAATGAAGAGGCTAGTAAATGAAAGTAAAAATTTTGTGCTTCTCATGATAAAGAAAAAGGATGATGTTGAATATTAATCTTTTTATGGATGTGATGAAAAATTGAAATATTATTTGTTTGATGTGGTAAGTCAGCATGGCAAGATGTTTCAAGAACCAAAGGGGTCACCACCCAAGAGGGGAATTCAGCATGAGATTCAGTTGCAATAGGATGTTCCACTTCCAAATATTGGTATGTATTGCATGTAAATTATGGAGAGTTTGGAAATCAAGAAGAAAATCCAAGAGTTTTGAATAAAGGTATCATATGCCCATCTACTTCGCCATGTGGTTCACCAATAGTTTTTGTTCCAAAGAAGGATGGGACTTGGCGCATGCGTATTGATTTATGTACACTAAACAAAATCACAGTAAAGAATCACTACCCACTCCCACGTATTTATGATTATATTGATTAGTTAAAGCATGCAAATTATTTCACTAAGTTAGACTTGAGAAGTGGTTATCATCAAGTTAGGATATTTGAAGAAGACATTTCGAAAACTGCTTTCAAAACTAGACAAGGATTATATGAGTGGTTAGTTATGCCATTTAGCTTAACAAATGCACTAGCTACTTTCATGAGAGTAATTAATGATGTACTTAGACCATTTGTAGATGACTTTTTCATTATTTACTTAGATTACATACTCATATTCAGCAAATCAAGAGATGAACATGTCATGCATGTGAACAAGGTGCTTAATGTTTTGAGAAAGGATCAATCGTCTCTTAAGATGTCAAAGTGTGAATTTGTTAAGACTTCATTGGTATGTTTGGGAAACATTTTTGGAGAAGGTGAGTTGAATATTTATCCTTCCAAAGTTGAGTTCATTTTGAATTGGCCCAAGCCCAATACAATTACCGAGGTAAGAATATTTTTTGGGGCAGCACAATATTGGAGGAAATTCATTGCTAATTTTTCTTCCATTGCAGCTTTGTTACATGCATTGACAAGTGTAAAGAAAGTCTTCCACTAGGGATATTTGCAGCAAAAATCACTTGATGCTTTAAAGAAAAAGATAAGTTCAGCACTGGTTCTAGAACTTCCAAATTTCAGACAGCCATTTGAGATCCAAACATATGCAAGTGATGATGCTATGGGAGCAATGCTAATGCAGCATGGTAATCCTATCTCATTTCATTCTGAAATTTTTAATGCAGATGTCACTAAATATGCCACCTATGATAAAGAGTTACATGCATTGGTACAAAGTGTAAAGAAGTGGAAGCATTAGTTGATGGGGAAAGAGACCATTATCCATATCAACCATCAGCCATTGTAGTACTTATAATCATAGTCAAAGTTGGAGCAAACAAGACATTTTAGGTGGATGGGTTTTCTACAACAATTTCACTTGGTTATCAGGTACAAAAAAGGAATTTAAAATAAGGTAGTTGATATGCTCTCTAGGCCTATTGTAAATTCAACTATTATTGTCGAGCACAATTCTATTATACATGAAAGTTACATTGAACAGTAAGCAAATGATAGTGATTTTAAAGATGTTTATGAGAGATTGAGTAAGGGAAACCAAAGTGAAGAGTTAGATTGCCATGTGCATAATAGTTTGTTGTATCACTTGGGCAAGTTATGTATTCCAGAGGGAGAAGGAAACATTATCATAAGAGAGGCACACAAATCATTGATTGTAGGACATTTCGGTATAGGCAAGACAATAGTGCATCTCCAAAGGTATTGTTATTGGCTACACATGAATGAAAGTGTTTCTCGTTTTATTAGAGGATGTTATTTATGTGCAACAAGTAATACTACCAAAAGGAAGCTTGGTTTGTACACACCACTTCTGGTTCCTTCTCATCCTTTGGAGATCATCTCAATGGATTTTGTAGGAGGCCTTCCTCTGTCAAGGAAAGGTCATGATTATTTGTATGTTGTGGTAGATAGGTTAAGAAAAATCTGTGTGTTGATTGCATGTAAGAAAAATATTACATCTGAACAAACTGCTAATATTTTCTTTCAAAATGTATGCATCCATTTTGGTCCTCCTACTTCTATTGTAAGTGATCGAGATTCTCTATTTGTTGGGAATTTTTGGTCAAAATTATGGGACTTGATGGACACAAAGATGAAGAAAAGTACAACGTTTCATCCACAAATAGAAGGTCAAACAGAGGTGGTAAATAGAACTGTTATTCATCTTCTAAGAGGCTATTACAGTGAGCATACCAAGTTGTGGGATGAACAGTTACACTACATACAACATGCATACAATAGGGCAAAACATTCTTCCACAAATACATCACCATTTGAGGAATTTTTTGGTTACTTGCGAAGATCACCATTGGACTTCATCTTTGAGAAAGATGTCGCTATAGATGGACATAGTCACATAGATAAGTCAAGAAAGTTCATTGAGAAAATTTAGTTTGTACTTCACACACTCCAAGAGAAACTTGAGAAGAGTCAAAGCAGATACAAAGTAAGGCATGACAAACACCGGGTTGATCATAAATTCCAAGTTGGTGATGAAGTTTGGTTGTACATAAGCAAGGACATATTACAAGGGGAAGGTAAAAATCTCAAACCAATCCATTATGGTCCATTTAAAATTTAGGAAAATATTGGTACAAATGCATTCAAGCTAGATTTTCCTCCTTATATGCAAATTTATTCTATCGTTAATGTTGAGAATTTGAGATAGTTTGAGCCTCCTTTGATTGACAATCAATTAGAGCATGTTCAGCTGCCATCAATAGATGATTTCTCACCATAATATCTTGATGAACATCATAAATATCTCATACATGACAGAAGAATCAAAACTTAAAGAAGAGGGAATGTTCAATACCTTAGAGTGAGAGTTAAGGTTCAAAATCATTCAAAGGCCAAATGGTTGGAGATTGGAAAAGTGAGGGAGTTGTAACCTCATTTGCTAAATAATTGATAGTACCTTTCGGGGTCCAAAAGGCTTCTAGTGGGGAGGAATGATCTAAGGCTCAGTTTTAGCTAAAAACTGAAGGTGCTCAAATTTGCTTTGAACCTGAACAACCAGATAGAGTTCATCACCAGGATTCTGGCGCAACTCATTTCATCGAAATTTGAGTTCGTATGAGTGAGTTATGGTTTGTTGTTTTTTTTCCAAAACAAGCACAAAAAGGAGCATAATAGGTATACGGATGATGTGGCACGTACACTCAACTTCACAAGGAATATCCTCCAAAAACAACCAATGACACTGTGTCAAGTGGCACCACCAGATTTTCCAATGATGACTAGGAAGAGAAATTTTTTTCTGAAGTCTAAGTTTCAATTTTATCTTTATTTTATGGTGGTGGAATTACAGCTAATGGGGAAGTGCCACATGGCATGCCACGTACCCCCCCGCATGGCATACCATGGCATGGTAGGTTGGACTTTGTTTATTTCTAAGTTTGAAATTTATGTGATTATATATATATATATATATATATATATATATATATATATATATTAAAAACATATGGTCTTGAACTATGTCATCGGACCTAACTAAGTGTGGAGGTGATACCACTAACGGCTTGGAGACAACTATATTTGGCAAGCCAACAATCTATGGTGGATCCTAGCTAAGTTAAGTGACGAAGCTAACTAAAAAATGGAGAAAGGATACATATAGTAGAAGTGATAAGTATGGCGGGTCGGCTAGGTTGTGTTTGACAAAATTTATTGTGGCAGGTTGGGTTCGAAACCCTCACCTTCCTCCTATCGCCCATGCCATTTACCAGCTTCTCTATCTAATGGTCCTTAACCATAGAGGAAGTTCACATACATTTAAATTCATATAGTGCCATGAGACTATTCGCCAAAGACCAAAGTCTCCAACAAATGGACTTGCGGGTTTGTTAAGCATACTTAATGCATGATTAACAATGATAATCTAGTTTATTGTTAAGATAATCCATGTTTTATTGCAAACTGCACTTAGCTCTAAAATTGTATTAATGTTTTCTTATTGTTATTATAAGCGCAACTTAAACTTAAGTTAATCTTGGTTTAACCTAGCGAAAGAAATAACAGCAGTGCCTTTTAAGGAAAAAATTCTAAATTTGGAAAGTTAGCCAGCGGAACTCCAGTTTTAGTGGAGAAAATCTAGGAGAAGTGGTTTCTATCATAGCTCATTCAATTTTTGCCCAAACGGAGCTCAGGAAGAGCCATTCTAGGCTAATTGACATGATAGTAATTCAATGAAGCAGGTTGCAGAGGCTGAAAATGTCATCTGCAGGTGTTTTAGTGCATCTGAATATTTTTGAAGGCTAGGGCCACCAGGTGTTGGGGCCATTGCCAGAGAATCCAGAGTCCAAAATCAACAAACAAATAGTCATTTATGGGAGATTATGATGTTTTAAACTCATTAGAATAGGTTCCAAGAGGATTTGGAGCTTGTAATAGAAATTTGAGCACACTTGAAGCTAATACAATGTCCCACACTATGAAGCCGGACCAAGGAGATGTAGCCCCGAAGGGGTGAACTCCTTTATCAAAAAAAATTGTGTTAAGCTCTATTATGTGTGTTTGTTGTGTTTATAATTTCTTTTGTTCAGTCATTTAAAATTATTCTTTCTAAGCTTATGAAAAACACATCATTTCACCAAGCACACTGATTTGACAATCACATGCTCATAAACAAACCGATGAAGAATAAGTAAAACTAAGCAAAGAAAAAATTATATTTGATATGATACTAGCACAACAATAACTAGAAATAATTTCAGATCAATAACCAAGTCACATAGTCTACTAACCATGGAATTCAAAGGCCTAAACATAAAATACTCAAAAGAAAATTTGAAATCTCAAAACCTTGCTAAGACTCTAAATAAGCATTAATCCCCAACCACGACAGTCAAATCAGTGACTATATGTAGGAATATGAGATCCTAAATTAACCAAATTAAAGGGGATTACATGAGAACCTAAAGTGAGTGATATATAGAAGGTATTCAGTGGGGATCCCTCCAAAAAACTTCTTGTCCGGGGAGCCTAAGTTTATGTTGACTACCATCTTAGCTCCAATGGGAAATCCCTCAATCTTATTATAACTATTTGTTAGGATATTCCAACACATAGTAAATAGTTAAGAATAACTTAGTCTAGTGTAGAGTTAGGTAAAGTGTGCTTCTTTACTATGTACATTTGTAACTTATAATCTGACGGTCATGATTTATAGTGATTCGACAATTCACTCTCTCCTCGGTATTAACAGCACTTGATCCATGGCTTAGCACTCGATTAGTCCATGATTTCTATTTAAAGAGCATGGAGGGTCATTTGTCCAATAGCCATTTATGAAAGAAACATATGTAATCTTTCTTTTCATATTAATAAATTTCCTGAAGTGGTTGCGTTGGCTCAGGTCATGGACTGTGTCCCACTTAGAGGGTTTTAACTACGTGATATACTGGTGTATTGATTTGTGATTTGTTTGTGAGCAGTGACCTTTGGTTTTTTATCTAAGGAACTTACCCTATAAATTATTACATGGTATCAAAGCTATTTTGAGGACCGCATCCATTGTTGATCCAAATCTGAAGTTGGTTTGACTGCATGCGACTTTTGTTTTATAGATGTACTATTTCTGAACATTTTCAGGCCTAGAGAACTGCTCTGTTGTGTCTGGAACATCAATTACAGTGAGGAACCCCTTTCATTTCATGCGTAAAGGTTTTTGGTTGCCCAAGTTATGTCAGTTTAGATCTGCAGGTATAAAGTATTTGTTTTGTAGTTATATTTGTTAATAGTTCTACTTATTTTGGTTCCCTCTGTTTATTTCAGTTTTTAGGTTTTATTCATTTTCCTGATCTACACTCTCTTCTTTTTGTATGCTCCTTGGTCTGTGCTGTGTGCGATCTCAGAAAATTAGAAAAAGGAGGAAGGGAATTTTTTTTTTTCTATGTATGCTCTTTCCCCACGTCTTTATGCGATCTCGAGAAATCAGAAATAGTGAAAAAATAGATAGTTGCTGGTAAGGCTAACTGAAAATATAATGTTATGTCGTAAGGCTTGAATTTTGTTTTTTTTTTGCTCGGATTTTGTGCTTTTTGTGCAGGAAAAAAAAAAAAAAAAAAACCCTTCCTCCTTTCAAACAATTACAGAATCATTTTACTATCTCACATGGTGAGAAGTTAGTTTATGAGAATAGAGGTCTTAGATTCAAGTCTCTTTCTCAAGCTTCTTTTGTAAAAAGTTTTTTGTTAAAGGGGCGAGATTTTTTTTTAAAGTTGAACTTCATCATCAAATTTCAAACCATTCCTGTAACTATTCGGCATCTACAATTCAAATTTTTCAAAAAGGCATAACTTCTTCATCCAGAAGTTGTTTTTCAAGCCGTTTTTTTTAATCACCCTAACTTTTTGAGATATTTCCATTGGAGTAACTAGTTGTAACCCTTTTCAGCTTCATTTTTTTTTTTTAATGGAAAGTGCATGCCCAATTATTCTTAACAACACCAATTATTTCCAATGGTTACCTCAAAAGGTAGATTTACTTAGAATTAAAGGGCTTTATGGAATATCCATATGAAAAGAAAGTAAATCTTCTCATGATGATAAAGCCACTAAATGGTAAAATAAACAAGATCAAGCACGAGGGTTGATAGGAATATCCCTTTCTCAAGATCTTTGGTTTCATATCCTTGAAATTGACACCCGTTATGAAGCCCTAAAAAAGCTAAATACTGTTTTTAGCATTCAAAATCAGATCACGGCCCACCAGCTAGAAAATGAGTTGCTTACTTTGGACCCCAATAATTTCTCCTCTATTGAAGATTTTTTGCCCAAATTTAAGACCCTTAGACTTATTTTAGAAGGTTGTAAGGTAAAAAAGGAATATGGTAGCCTCATCTATTCCATTCTTGCTAAGCTTGGCCCTGCATACTCTGTATTTGTTTCCACCTTACATTCCACTAGAAAAGCCATCATTTCTTTAGGAACTACCTACAAGAACCCCTCTTTTGATGCCTTTTGTGATTCTTTAATAAGAGAACAAGAAAAAATCTTACACCTTGGTCTTATCACTTCTAGAAAGGCTACTAAGAGATCCTTAGCATCCCAACAACAACCATATCAAAAGAATCCCAAGAAGTAGTATCCTAAAAGGTGTGGTCGTAAAACAAACAAGGGTCCTAAGAAATTTCAGCCGCAAACTGAAAGAGAAACTCGCCAAACTGATAAGGCAACTAAAAACAAGGGCAGGAAAATAGATAAACATTGCAACTTTTGTAATTGTGATGGCCACACAGAGTTTAAATGTTTTAAGAATATGGAAGCCTTGGAAGCAACAATGAAGAAGAACCACATCAATTTGGATAGCTCTTCAACTTCATCTTCAGGAATGGCACTTTCTTCTTGTGGTTGTTAAGCATCTAGTTATGCATTAAATGTATCTTCTTCTTCTCATTCTAATGAGGGGCTCATTGATTCTGGAGCTTCTTAACACATGGCAAAAAATAAAGCCATGTTTTCCTCTTTAAATGATTGTAACACGAAACATATTTCTATTGGTGATGATATATGTCTTAGTGTTGTAGGATATGGAACCATTCATATAGATGATGGTTAGTTTAATGACATACTATGTGTTCCTACCTTATCATTCAACCTTCAATCTATTTATCAGATAACGCATTTAGGTGAAGGGAAAATAGTAGAATTCTCATCTCATGATGTTGTAATCAAGGACCTCAAATATCCTAGACATATTTTAGCTGCTGGAATTGCTAATGATTCCACAAGGTTGTATAAGTTTGAAAAATTTGGGTCATCATGTCTTCCCTCTATTTTTTTTGCTTATAATGATGAAGTGAGAAAACTTTGGCATGAGCGATTTGGCCACTTAAACTATCGCTCTCTTCAAACTCTATGTAAGGAAAATATGGTGACGATTCTTCCTATGGTATCTTGTTGAGATGGTGTTTGCTCCAGATGTGTACTCCCAAAACATCATCGGGATAGTTTTGACAAATGTGCCTCTTGGCATGCTTCAGCCCCTTTGTAGCTTGTTCACAGTGATTTATGTGGTCCACTTCTTGTTTTTTCTTTCTTTGGTTACAAGTACTTCTTAACTTTCATTGATGAGTTTTCCAGACGCACTTGGGTATACTTCTTAAGACTCAAGAGTGGAGTTTTTAACATGTTCTTGGCCTTTAAGGCCTTTGTTGAGAAACAATCTGGACACCCAATTCTTAAGTTAAGATCAGACAATGGAGGAGAATATGTTAACAAAAATTTTATCAACTTTTGCATTGATCATGGCATTCAATTGCAACTTACTATTCCATATACTCCACAAAAAAATGGTGTAGCTGAAAGGAAGAATTGAACCTTAAAAGAAATGGCTAATTGTATGCTTCAATATAAAGGACTTGGTCTCAATTTATGGGCAGAAGAAATTAGCTATGAAAATTACATATTAAATTGCACTCCTTCTAAGGTTTTAAAGAATATAACTCCATAAGAATCTTGGAGCTCAATCAAACCAAATGTAAATCACTTTCGTGTTTTTAGAAGTGATGCTTAGGCCCATATTCGAGATGTGAAACAGAAAACCTTAGAACCTAAGAGTGAAAAATGCATTTTTGTTGGATATTATGAAGAAGTCAAAGGAAATAAACTTCTTAAAAAAAAATCCAAAATATAATCATTATAAGAGATGTAAAATTTGATGAAAATATATCAGCCTGCAAGCCTAGTTCAGCGGGTGTGCCACCTTTGGCCTGCAAGCCTGATTCGACATATGTGCCACCTCTCTTTATCCCTTATATTTTTTATAGAATTCCTTATATTTTAGATGATGAAAGCGAGGATGGAAATCCTCCTCTACCTCTTGAAGATGTTCCTTCAGCTCCACAGCTTCCAACATGGGTCCACTCTACTCGAGATGCAACAGGTTCTCTTGCAGGTGATCCTACAGATCGAGGGCATACACGTTCTAAGTTCGAAAGAGCCTCTTCCTTATTGGCTCAAGTTCCAAAAAATATTGATCCAAACACCTTTGAAGAAGCTTCCTGTCATCTAGATTGGGATGAAGCTATGAATGAGGAATATCATTCCTTATTGGTGAATGAAACTTGGGATCTTGTTCCTCTTCCGAAAGGAAGAAAACTTGTCAGTTGCAGATGGGTTTACAAAACAAAGTTTTCACTAGATGGAAAAGTGGACAAATAGAAATCTCATCTTGTTTCTAAAGGATTTTCACGAGTTGAAGGCATTGACTATACTTAAACATTCTCCCCTATTTCCAAAATGAATTATATCTGCCTTGTTCTTTCCCTTATTTCCTCCTTAAATGGGAAGTCCATCAGATGGATGTTAAATATGCCTTCTTACATGGAGATTTGCATGAAGAAATCTACATGGAACAACCCCCTGGCTTTATCCAAAATGACTCTAGCCTTTTTTTTCACCTTAGGAAGTCTCTCTATGGTCTCAAACAATATCCTTAGGCTTGGTATGCAAAAATAAATAGATTTATATTAGATAATGGCTTTTCTAGGTGTCATTCTGACAACACTGTCTACACCAAGAAAGT
Organism: Pinus albicaulis; assembly: GCA_034641835.2. Classification (NCBI taxonomy): domain Eukaryota; kingdom Viridiplantae; phylum Streptophyta; class Pinopsida; order Pinales; family Pinaceae; genus Pinus; species Pinus albicaulis. Next base: position 304,734,883 of record CM076579.1, on the reverse strand, counting down.
GGGTAAGTCCTTCACCATCCTTGTTCTTCATGTTGATGACCTTATCCTTACTAGTAGTGATCCAAACCATATAAACCATGTGAAGTCTACCCTCAAACATAAGTTTAAAAAGAAATACTTAGGACACTTGCATTATTTCCTTGGTCTTCAAGTCTTGCAATCCAAAGAAGGTATAACCCTCTCTCAATCCAAGTATGCCCGTGATCTTCTACAACACTTTCACATGGAATAATAGAAGCCAGGCCCTTCTCCCCTTCAGTATGGGGTCAAGATTTCAGTCACTTGGACTACCTCTGAAGTTGATGCTACCTTATACTGTCAACTTGTTGGTAAACTTCTGTATCTAACCCATACCCGTCCCGATCTTTCCTTTTTCATTGTTCTTATCACCCGGTTTATGCACAAGCCTCATGAAATTCACTAGAAAGTAGCTAAATAAATACTTCGATATATTTGAGGTATAGTTTAGTTCAGGATTCACACAGTCCAAGATCATCTCCATTGTTGATTGGTTTCATTGATTCTGATTGGGCTGGTGACCCTGATGATCAAAATTCTATTGCAGGATATGTATTCACTCTTGGTTCAAGACCTACTACATGGTCTTGTAAGAAACAAAGTGACATCTCTCTTTCTTCAGTAGAAGAAGAGTATCATGGTGCAGTTGAAGCCAACAAGGAAGGCATGTGGCTTCATTAGATCGTGCCTAAATTTGGTCTTCATCAGCAACATCCAACTACACTTTGGTGTGATAATCAGAGTGCCATTCAGCTATGTAAATATCTAGTTCATCATCAACTTATGAAACACATTGAGCTCCAAATACACTTCATCAGAAAGTTAATTCATGATCTTGTTCTTGAAGTGTAGCACTTCCCAACCAATGATCAAGTAGTGAATATCTTTACAAAGGTTGTCACAGAAGTGAAGTTTACCAAAATTCTATCCATGCTTGGAGTTCAAGAAATTTATCATTAGGGGGGGAGAGGCTCTAATGCCTCCTTCCTTCTCCTATTGTGTCAAATTTGTAAATCCTTCAATGCTATCCCAATTTTTTCTTAGGGGGGGTGTTAAGATATTTTGACACATAGGAAATAGGCTCCTTTTGTGGCACCTTTGTAAATCCTTCAATCCTATCCCAATTTGTTCTTAAGGGGGGATATTAGGATATTTCGACACATAGGAAATATTTAAGAATAACTTAGTATAGTGTAGAGTTAGGTAAAATTTGTTTCTTTAATCTGTAAATTATTATCTAACAGTTCACTCTCTCCTCAGTATTAACGACACTTGATCCATGGCTTAACACCCAATTGGTCCATGATCTCTATTTATTTAGTATGGAGGGTAATTTTTCCAGTAACCATTTATGAGAGAAACATATTTAATCTTTATTTTTATATTAATAAATTGCCTGAAGTGGCTGCTATCAGTTTCAGTATTTGCATACTTCTGCCAAGGATCAAAACACATTTTCATGTGCATCTTAGGTTTCCCATCCTGAATAAAATTTGCATCATTCCATTAGGTCATGATATAAAATTGTTCCACTGGTCGTTGTCCTGGTCAAATAAGCTTCCTTCTCCCTTAGAAGATCATATTGGCTAACTCATTCTCATGTCCTTGAGCATAATAACACCTATGGAAATGCTTTTTTCACTTGCAAGTCTTTAAATTAAAATTCTCATTCAAAATTTAGGTCAAAAAGTAGTCCCATTAGGTCATAGGGCCATAATCATGAAAATTGGTCATTTCACCATCAAATTCATCTTTTGAAGGGGTAGTAATAGTCAAAGGTATTAAAAAATTTCAAATTCTAAAACTATCATTTCCAAATAAGTGGCATTGTTCTTACCATATTTATCTCTCAGTTGTGCTTGGAAAGTTCATTTCCCTCTACTAGGGTTTTGAGGGAATTTTTCTTGGTTTCATGACTTCCATAGTTAAATAATCGACAAGAATTGTATCCTGATGCTCTTACACTTTCCCATATTATTAATATACCTTCCTAAACTCTTTCCATCACTCTTATCCCTCAAAAGAATCATTTTTCCACAATTCCTAGCCTATTGCTACAATTTGACACTTTTCGAGACTAGGCCTGTGTTTTGCCCTTTTGGACCCCTTCCCCTCACTCAATCCTTGAAATTTCACTTTCCCCTACTATCTAACATCTACCCCTATCCCCCGAAATTTCCCCAAGAATTTAGACACCCCCTAACCCCTTCATTCCCTTTTCTCTACAAGGCAGTCCTAAATCCCCTGTTTTGTCTACACCAAACCCTAATTTCCACTCCCACTGAGCTAGGGTTTGCTATGGAATCAAAGACATATTAGTATAGGAGGCATAAGGGAGGTCATTTGAGCAAGTATGAAGCCATCCCAACTCATAAAAATCATGCCTCCATTAGTTTCCAAGAAATCATTCTAAGGGACAAATCATTTGCCACACACAAGGCCAATTTTACTTCAAATTGTGTTTCTGAACAAAAAAAGATGAATTTGAAAAAAGTGATAGAGGATTTTGTCAATCATAGGTAAATGAATAAAAACCTTCTTCATATTTACATAGGTGTCATGGTTTTAGATCAATGTCAAAAATACAGGTGCCACGGGAGAATTGCTGCACTTCTCGAGTGACCTTTGAAAAGTCAATTTTTCTCATAGTTGGAGTATCCTAATGACTTTCTTGATGACTCAAATAAAAAACATACTGGAAGATATTTCCAATGAGCTATCATTAGCTCAATTTGGGGTTAAGGAAGGCCTCCCAAAGTTTCCTTCACTAGCACTAAGAATTTCTGCACACTCATTAAACACTTTTTGAACAGTCTTGGAAGAATCAAATTTTGACAGGTCAAATCAAGTCTAATGAGCAAGATAAAGGTATATTTGGAAATCAAACAGGATAATATTTCGAACGAGTTATCTTGGGCTCAATTTGGACACCGATAAGGCCTCCAAATATGGTCTGCAAAAAGGTGTTGCGCGTTTGAGGTGTGGCGTGCGCGCTTGGTCTAGCACTGCGCATTTACTCAACAGTGTTGTGTGATTGTGAAGGGAAGGTTTCAAAGGGTTTTCTCACTTCCATCAAGCTCTAAACTGACCACCAAATTCCTTAAGAATTTTTTCATCATTAAGTAGCCCTAAAAACACCTCTCTTTGCATAAATTTTATGTGTCATTGAAATATTTGAAGTGTTTGTTATGAAACCCTAGGATTCATATCCCTAACCCATTTTTCATGCACCATAATCCCTATTCATATGCCTAAAACCACATATCACATATATTTTTAAATCCTAGTGTTTTCATAGACCTAGGTTTTCATTTACATTCCATTCCCTCCATTTTCCTAAGCTAGTCATCTCATCTATCACTCCCTTAATCGCATTCCATTTACCCTAGGGTTTTCACTGGCCTAGGCTCCCTTACATATTGAAATTTCCATAATTTCCCCACACCTTCATTCACTTCATACTCTCTCATTTCATTCAACATCTCCCTAGAGTTTTGACATCAAATACATCATGGAAACCTAGTAGAGGTGAAATTAGCAAGCCTAAGAGGGTTGATTTGGGCACATTGGCACATACCTATCAAAAAGGCTTCAGGCATGTGTTTGATTCACTTGGAGTGAAAGGGGCCATACCTTCTTCATCAAAATAGTAGGTGTAAAAAGATAAGGAAAAGGTAATAGAGCCAAACATTGATGATGAGGAATGCAAACATGAGACAAAGCATGAATTTCAGTTGATTGACCTAGGTGAGGAAGATGAGGACAAAATCACCAATTTAGTTCTTAAAGGGAAAGAAGCATGCCTTGAGAGGGTCAACCAACACTTGGAGCAGCTCATGACCAAGGATAAAAATGATAATTACATTCAGAGGAAAATGGCGAAGTATTATGCCATGAGAAACATGATTGCAAGGGCCAAGCTCAAATGCGCCCATGCAAAGATTGGGGCTTCGACCAAGAAAAAGGAGAAGGAAAAGTTGGAAATTATTGATCAGGTCTCTCCATGCATCTAACCCCTAAATAAGCAGGATAATTCATAATTGTTGGCACATGTAGCACTCTAGGTGGAAATTTTGATTTTTTGACAGTTTAGCACACAGAAAATTTGCTAAACACGTAGTGCCATTGTCGTTGCACTCTTTTTTGGGAAATCCAAATAGAAAATGGTTAGAATAATCATGTTCATAATGATGAGTATATAAACCTCAAAATTTTTTAGGAGATTTGGAGCAGAACTGGTTACTCAAAGAGGCAAAAAACCACCAAACAATCATGTTTCTACCCTCTTTTTGACCCTGCCACTGCACGTTTACCAGTCTTGGGAGAACAAGATTTTGACATGGCAGATTGAACAATTTTTGGAAAGTGAAAGAATATTTGGAAACTAGACTCAAATACCTTTCCAATGAGCTATCATGGAGCTTATTTGTACATGGGGAAGGTCTCCGAAATTGGCTTAAAAAACAAGTTAATGTTTCTATCATGGCGCTTTGTGTTTACTAGGAAATTTACATTTTCACCTGTTTCAGTAAATTTTGAAGTTTCACTTCTGTTTTAATTTTTACTTGGGTAAATGAAAAAATTACCAATGTAAATTTAATATTTTAATTTTACCTAAGGTAGATACATTAGGTAAATCATTAGTTGAATTCAAATGTATCAGTTCCTAAAGATAGGAATGAGTCACTTTCCTCATCCTAGACTTTAGCTTTCAGTTCAGCTTTTGATGTAGCAACTCCCTCACCTCATGGATTCGACCCCTGGGGATGAGAGGAAGTATTTTTGAGGTTTATAAGGTGTATTTTTTTAGTATTTGTAATGGTTTGCATCATTTGAAGATATTGTATTGATCAAGTATCATTCTGGCTTTGACATTAACGAAAAATTGCAGTTATTTTCTTGGGATCCATGTGGTATGAGTTTTAAACGTTGTTTATTCCCTGTGATTGATTTTTTAGAATGTATTTTTAATTCATAAATCATTTCACATCTATCATATACATGATTTCAAGTTTTAAAGACATAATTCATATTTAGTTATGCTTTGTTTTGGGAAATTCAGTATAATGTGTTTATTTTCTTCAGTTTAGAGAAAATACAATTCAGATGCTTTCTCTAGCCCCTCACCAGTCTTTCCATCTAATTTAATCCTATTTGAATGTTAAAAATTTTACCTACCTTTCCACATTAAACAGACTGCAATTTCATCCTCTTGGCCCTGATTTATTCCCTTGACCTAATCCCTGTTCAGTGAGCCCAACCCTAAAATAAAAAATCAAAACCCCCTGTACTCCTTAGCTAGCCTAAATTCTTTTTATGCAGCCCTCTTCACTGTGATTTTATCGAGAGACCCCTCTCTGATTTGGTAGGGCTAGATACCAAGTCCAAAGTTTGGTTTGAGGTTACCTCATGATTTCCTTCTTCAACCTAAGGATCAATCCGAGTGATAACACCTGTGTTGGCTCAGGCTGTGTGTCACATGTCTCCCTGCACCCCAATAATTTTTTTTTTTTCTTGTTAACCTGTCAATAGAATTTCTCTTGGTTGTCTCATTTCCTTCCTTACTAGCATTGTGTCTTCTACAATTATCATATGTTTTACCCTATACATGAATTTCAATTAGCCATTTAACTCTCTATCTATAAGCAAAGATATACATATACATTATTCTCTATGAAATCCCTTTTTGTTCTTACTTTCCATGATTTTTAACTCTATGAGTTCTCCTTTAAATTAATTGTTACTAATTGATCAAATCTATATGTGTCTCGACCCCACGTACTTACCATATGGTTGTAGTTAACATAGCATCATAGAGCAGTATATGAATTCGACTTACCATAATGAATGGGTATTGAATTTCCCTCTACGTGTAGAGAAAATGATTTGGTTGCTTTGGTATGTTAAATTAACTCTACCAATCTGTCACTCAATCTTAATGCCAACCACTGAATAGTTAAAATACTATTTTATTTTCTTTCCCAGCTCATGAATTAATGAAATCATGATAAGCCATCATTGATATGATTTGGCTTTGGGCAGATAGTATGTACAGTGGTATGGATTGATGTGTTGATTGAGTGACCTTGTTCCTTACGTTCCATGGTTACAATACATAGTATTGCTTGGCTGTTTAATTTTCCTCAGTCATATTTATGTTATGAACTGGCTACTCGTACCTTGGATGTGACATGCGTGTATTATATTTTCATTATTTTTTGGTACTCGATGTACATGTCGCTTCATTTTGTTTCAAGTTATCAATCCAAGGGTTGATCTCTCCTCGAGGTCAATAAATTTTGTACCTGGAAATTAAATTTTTGGATCGCCGTCGATCTACTTCTCGACTTTCTTAACGTCCTTACTACCCTTTTCATATTTCCCATCCTCGATCTTTATGACCCGGAATTGATCGTGAAACTCATTTGAGGCTTAGGGTTTTCTATCATGTTTAAAAATAATCATTCCTCTTGTCGAAACTCCTCTGTGACTAATTTTGGCTAAATTCATGGTGCTCTCATGCCGAGAAGGAGAAATTTTGGGATCTCGGCCTCAGCATAGGAATGTCGACCCTATCACCTGATCCATGTGTCTAGGTAATCCATCTTTTCGCGAGCGATCTCCTCTGGTTTGTAGTTTATGTCAGTGCTATTCTTATTCGTTTGGTTTGATGCAGTTAAAATGAATATCAGAGTTTTATTTTGTTGTCTCTGAAGATCATCGTTTCACCTTTCAAGTATTGTCATTTGACTTACAGCCTATCGAGGCGTAAATCTCTAGTTTGCGTTATATCATTGTTTGTATTGGGGGAATCTTGTTACCTGGTTTTCACCCATGGCTGATATATAATTTTTTTTCTAATGGTCGAGAACATGGATTTCATCTAAGAGGTCGATGCCTTCAAGGCCTGCTGAAGAAGGCTATCACTTGGTTCAAATTCGTCCCATCCAAAAGCTGTGAACGGTGCCTCCTCATTTGATAGTCAAAAGGGTAAGTCGTCAACAATGATATCGTTGGGAATATTTACAAGATCGTTCTAATTTCTTGCTCACAGATTTATGCTTTAACTCATTCATTTACTCTGTGAGTTTTTTTTTCTTATTTGGACTGGTTTATTCCTCACAAGAATGTATTCATAGGAAAAGTTTCTGGCCTCCACCAGGTATCTAATCCTCTCTTTTCTCTCAATTTAATCCATTTCTCTCTCAGTTGAGTTTGCGTAGGGTTCATGAAACTCCTGTATAGATTTTGCATTATGTGTTTCCATTGTAATTCCATTAAATTTATGTGAACGCAAGTACTCCCTGTCGCACCATTTCGTGAAATCTCACTTCGGCTGTCTGGGTAGGTTTATATTCTGACCTCTGAACTTTCGTTTTGAAATATGTAGGGTTAACGTCCCGCTGGCTCAGTTTATATAATGACTTCTCCTTTTGGAGATTAAAACCCAATCTGGGTTCTCGACACTTTTGCATATTTATTTATTTTTTCCAAAATTACCCTGGATCACTGTATATGAACATTAATATTGAACTGCTCCAATGTATATTTAATATATTCGGGAAGAATTCAAATGAACATTGTCATTTCGGACTTTCCTCATAGCTATACAATCTTTTTGTTTCACTTTATCATTTAAATTTGACTACGAGTAATATAAATTGTTTTACTCGTACATTAAGGGTATTTCCTCTATTCCTTTTCTATTACTTGTTTGCACATTTCAAAACCGTGGTTATTGGTATAACCATAAAGATGTACAGCTTTGATGATTCCCAGTTAGATGTATTGATTAAATTTTTATAATTCTCTCATAATGAAATTTCGGGACAGAGTGAGGTATTTGTTACCCGAGTCATTTTGTATTAATAAATAACAATAGAAGTCGGAATTAGGACTCTATTTATTTCAGATTATCCATGGTTAATGTGACACAATTTGAATGTTTACCTCTTGTGTTTATTCCCACAAGGTAATTATTCCATAATTGTTAACGGGGTTAAGATATATTCCAACTGTTTTCTTGTCTCCCACTAGGAATAGGAAGGTTCTGTTTACAGTTATTATCTTTTATTTCTGTGTCACTTTATGTTTTTACTACTGCAAGTAGATGTTTCCTTTTGTGCTCATTTTTCAATACTTTCTAACAATTATTTATATGAAATTTAATTAACTACCAATCAACCCAACTGATGTAAAGGCCATGGTCATTCCTCTTTCTTTCAATTAGTAGTCTCAACTTCATATAAAAGTTTATCTCATTAGGCTGAATCTTAGTTGGAAGTCTTAGGTTAATTAACTATGTGTATATGTATATTACCCATAGATCTTTGACTGTGTTAATCCCTAGATAGCCTACGCTCATGGTTGTTCCCTTCACTAAATGATATTTACTTCATTATTTTATAGAAATAGATTGGTATATGCAGCAAGTAATTTCTATTTTGCTTCTGTTTGTGTATAGATGGTGTATTTACCATAGGACATCAGGTGTTGGCAATCATTTCCTACACAGTGCAAATTACAGTTTGTCTAATTCTATTTTAGATATTTGTACATGAAATCTCATGTTGCTTTCTCCTATGTATGCATATCAAAGTCATATATTTAACCAGAAGCAGATTAAAGTTAAATCATTAATTTATCTATGGAGTAACATGTATCCTCAGATTTAAACCCACATGGGTTTAGAGACTTTGCTGGATTCTCCTCCACAGATTTCTATTTCTACAACTCTACAGAATTAAGGGGGTTAATTCCTTCTTACAATTCTGTTAAATGTAGGAACTAACAAATCCAATATCTTAATCAAAAAATTATGTATAACCACAGAATTATGTGCTAAAACCATTCAACTGAAAGACATACCACTGTTGCAATTGACCACCCTCCCAACCTTAGAGTTCTTCTGTCTCCAAGAACTCACCCCCAAGCTGAGATCATCTCCTAGAACATACGAACCTCTAATCTGTTTAGGAATAGCTTATTTAAGCTTTTGCTCCCCAAAGCCTGTTTCTAATTCTACATCTAGAATATCAGGATGCTTTTCTTCCTGTTTTCCTAGGCTTCCTTTATTTAGGGATTTTTAAAGCTGCTTTATGCTTTTCCCAGCTTTTTAACTCTTCCCAACTACTCTCCACCTCATTGGGGAAACTAGATTTTCCTCAAAATCTAGTTTGGAAATAATTTCTTTCAAGGATTTTTTTGAAAGATTTTTGGGGGAAGTCTTTTCTTCTTTCCATCCTCATGGATTTAGCAAGTGATCTCATAATTCTCATTTGGTCAATATGCACAAAATTATTTTATTTAATTTCCATAATTAAATATTTAATTACATCTAGAAAATACTTATCCATTGGGGTCCACTCCCCTTTGGATTTAAGTTCAAATGTCTAACTTCGAAAGAAACATAAAACTAGGGGTGTTACATATTCCCCCTCTGAAAGCAAACACCGTACTCGGTGTTGATAACTAACTACTAGAATTAATTTTTTTAAACAAAAGTGGATATTTTTCCATCATCTCAACTTATCTTTCCCAGGTAGCTTCTTCAGCAGTAAAGTGCTTCCACTGCACCTTTACTCTTGCTACCATTCGATTCCTCAATTCAATTTCTTCCCGCTCCAATATTTGAAGCGGCTCTGGAAGGAACTCCCCTTCTGGTTCCACCTGTATCACATTCTAATGAACAATGTGAGAAGCATCATCTACATATCTTTTTAATAATGAAACATGAAACACATCATGAACTTTAACATGGGGTGGTAAGGCCAACTTATAAGCCACTTGTCCCACGCTTTCCAACACCTCAAAAGGCCCACAATATCTAAGAGCCAATTTTGCACAACTTCCAGCATAAAGTGTGCTCTTTTTGGGTTTAATACACAAATACACATGCTCTCCCACTTTGAATTCTCGATGTACCCTCTTCTTATCAGCATAGTTTTTCTGTCAATCTTGTGCTATTTTGATGTTTCTTTGTATTTGTTTAACAATTCTTTCCATCTCTTGTAAAGCATCTAGTCCCAAACTTAGCTTATCTTCAGGTTGGCTCCAGCTCAAAGGAGTACGACATTTCCTTCCATAAAGTGCTTCGAACAGACTCATTTTGATAGAGGATTGATAGTTGTTATTATAGGAAAATTCAGCTAAATGCAAATAGTCTTCCCATTTTGATGGCCTATCCATCACATACATTCTCAGCATATCCTCCAAAATTTTATTTGTTCTCTCTGTTTGACCGTCGGTCTGAGGGTGATAGGTAGTACTAAAATTCAACTTAGCACCCATGCCTCGAAATAGACCTTTCCAAAAGGCTGCTGTAAACTTAGCATCTGTATCCAAAACAATCATCTTTGGGACCCCATGTAGCCTTACTACTTCTTTCAGGAACACGTCCGCCACTTGGGCTGTCCTGAAAGTAGATTTCACAGGTATGAAATGTGCAGCTTTTGTTAAAGTGTCTACTACCACCATCACTGAGTCGTGTTGGTGTTTAGTTTTGGGTAGCCCTGTTATGAAATATATAGAAATGGTGTCCCATTTCCATTCTGCAATTGGCAAAGGATTTAGAAGTCCCACAGGATGCTGATGCTCAAATTTAACTAGTTGACACTCCATGCACCTAGCTAAGTATTCTGCTACATCTCTTTTCATTCCTGGCCAAAACAACTTCTTTTTCAAAGCTGTTAGCATTTTCTGATATCCAGGATGCCCTGCATACGGTTGTTTGTGATATTCATCTAGGATTTCTTTTTTCAAAGTTTCCACATTGGGGATATACAATCTACTTTTGTAGCAGATCAGCCCTTTTGGTTTTGAGTGTATTCAACCATCTCCTTCTTGAGTATTTTCACCTGTAGATTCTCATAATTTGAATCCTGGTCTCCTACCTTTTTCACTAATTATTCTAATTCAAAATTAGCACTGCTTCTAATGCTGTTTATGTTTTGACAAGAATTTCTGCTCAGTGCATCAGCAATTTTATTTTCTTTCCCTTTTATATGTTTTATGTCCATATCAAATTCGCTCAAGAAAGACAACCATCTGGCTTGTCGAACATTCAAATCAGTTTGGGAAAAGAAATACTTAAGACTAATATGATCTGTCATCAATGTAAATTTCTTTCCAAGAAGATAGTGTCGCCACATCTTCAAGGCATGAATTACAACAACTAATTCCAAATCATATGCACTATAGTTCTGTTCATTTGTCTTCATTTTCCTAGACTCATATGCAATAACCGAATTTTCTTGCAACAGAACTCCTCCCAACCTCTCTCTACAGGCATCCATACACACAACTGATTATTTATCAGGGCTGTAGTGAGTTTTAATTTTAATTGTTCAAAACTGTTTTGGCATTTTTCAGTCCACTCAAATTTGACACCCTTTCTTTGTAGTGAGGTTATGGGATATGCTATGGCAGAAATGTTGGAAATGTTGTCATTGATGGAAAAGAAATTAGCAAAGGAGTAGCACCTAAAATATCCATAAGGAAAAAGAGATAGAGAGGTAGCAGAGGCAGCAGAAGAAACAGAGGAATTGAAGCAGAAGCAACAGAGGAATTACAGACAGAGCAGTAGAGAACCTCTTTAGAAACAGAATAAGGGGTATGAATCTTTGTGTATGAAGTTAAAATTGAAACCCTGTTGAGGAATCATGATGGTGGAATTCTAGATTGAGGCAGAGAATTGGCCTAGTTGATATTTGCAATTGTGGAATTATTTCGTTGAATATCTGAGGGGTATCTTGAGTACTGTGAGGTGAACTGATATATAAGCTGAAGCATCGATTTGAAAGGAATCGACGCTTTCAAAAATAGAGCATCTAGTTCAAGCACCAGAGATTTCACCGAAGATGTGAAGTTGTGTATCGAGGCGAGTCTTCAATGGGAGAGCGAAAGATGAGCTGGTTATAAGGAGAATTTAACCTTGCAAAGTCCCGAATAGAGCGTTGATGGGGTTAAATGGAATCTAGAGTGAACGTGGTTTGGAGTGAACAGTAAGGCAGTTTCTGGGTCTCATCGCATTTCTTTTGCGGAGCAAGTGGTATTTTCTAATTGAGAGCGATTCCATAGAAGTGCTGACGCGTGGCAAGGCGAGACCCAAGGAAACTACCTTCCACTGCGCGCCATCGCACGTTAACCGTCGACCAAAGACTCGATGCAATATTGATACATACCATTGATCTGGAGGCTTGCTATCTAACGGTGATCGCACGCAAGACTTGCACAAAGTTAAATCAAAGGCATGTGTTATATGTTGGTGCGGGCCCAAGCTCTAATATTCGTTGGATTAATTGAAGAGAAGCAACGCGATAATAGTCGTTGGATGGAGAGACCATTAGCGTTGGGGCCCATGCATATGTGTGTGTTGTTCAATTAAGGTTTTAAGTTAAATAAGGTAAGTGTAATTTGGTTACATTGGCCAAGGTTAATTGTATATATGTGGCGGTAAATCTTTATGGATGTCGGGTTATTTATTTAAGAGCGTCGGTTATTAATATAAGGGTGGCAACCTTGGTTATAAGGTTCGACGACAAAGTTGAAGTTCGTAAACGTATTACATATCACCAAGGGTCTTAATATTTGACTGAATACAATATATTTTGTATATGTAATGCCTGTGTGTGTGGAGTAAGTGAGAGAAAAAACAAGATTATGACTTGGTTGATATATATTACAATATCTGATTAAAGTGGAATGTGCGCATAAGAATGACATGGAACCGATTATAAGTTTAATGCATATGGACACATTTTGAAATGCCTAAGGTTTAAAAACAAAGTCGAGGGTTAATTCAGATATATATAGTCCCGTATGAAATATTGTAAAGATTGAAATATGAATGAATTTATATGTATGGTTTTGTAACCATGGAAAAATGAAATATCCACATTAATTCAATTTTTCCCAGATTAAAAATCAACAGTTATATATATGTAGCAGGTGCACAACAGCACAGTGAACAAGTGAATAAACACAGGGATAAAAGCATGGGTCTGATAGAGGTAAACAGAGATTACTGGCTTGACAGGTAAACATACACAGGTGCACACAATTACAGTGAACCAAAGTATACATAACAGTCACTCAACAACTGCAGAAAAGACAAATCCAGTAAATCCAAAATCCAGAAAACGAGCTGAGTGGAATTGAGAAGTATAATTGAAAAATGTAAATGTAAATATTTTTTTTTATATTGTTTGTGATGCAAAGGCAAATATCCTAAGGAAAAGAAAAATCCCACTGTAGCATGAAATTTTTTACATATTATTATAATTTTAAATTGAGTTGGATAAAGGAATGAGAAGACAGAAGTCAAAAGGTCGAGACTATTCACTTAAAATTCCCCGAGGAATGTAAAGAGTCGTGTGATGAACTCTATATATATAATATCACATTGATATGAAGAAGTAGAGAAGAAGAGATAGTAAAATATAGAAAGCAGAGTATAGAAGAGTGAGACAGAGAAGATTAAGAGAAGCAGAGCATAAAGAGATGCTACAGAACAGAGCTGATATCTGAGGTAAATCAGCAAACATTCAGTTTGATAAATTGAAGAAGTTGGAGCTTCCCTATCAAGTTGCAACTTGATAGTTGTCAGTTGTAGTTGACTGAGGTTGGAGCCTCCTGTAGGTTGGTGCCTGTAGAAAAATAGTGGTGAGAGGGAGTTGGAGCTTTCCTTTGCATCACAACAATAATAAGATGTGGTTTTCTACCTTTATGGGTTTCCACTTATATCTGGTGTCTCTGTGCATGATGTTTATGTGTTGATCTGATTTATATCATCTGCTTAATACCCGCTGCTCTCATATTAAGTCTACTGTTATATCATATTAATACTTGCTGCTCACATTCTAAGATTACTCATATTTTAAGTTGGACATGAAATGAAAAGTTGTAAAAGTATATGAATATGTTAAATTGATTCACCCCCCCTCTCAGTTTAACTAAGGGTTCAACAATTGGTATCAAAGCAAGTTCCTTTTATATCAGTCAAGAAGGAAGCTCAATCAATAAAGCACCTTTCTTCATTGGTGCTAATTATGCCTTCTGGAAAATAAAAATGAAAGCATACATAATGTCTTTATAATTAGAAGTTTGGGATGTTGTGGAATTTGGATATGTCACAAAGTCAACTGATTCAGAGAAAGAAGCTAAAAAAATCTTTGTAGCTAATGAAAAAGCAATGAATGCAATCTTAAATGGACTATGTGAAGCTGAATTTATCAAAATAATGAACAGTAAGACTACCAAAGATATGTAGGACACTCTAGAAAATATCCATGAGGGAAATAAAAAGGTAAAGACTGCAAAACTTCAAATATATAGAGCCCAGTTTGAAAATTTAAAAATGAATGATGGTGAAGATATTGGCAGCTTCTTCTTAAAAGTTTTAGAAATTGTTAACAATATGAAAGCTCTTGGAGAAACCATGCCAGAAAGTATAATTGTGCAAAAGATTCTAAGATCACTTCCATCCAGATTTAATCCCAAGGTGTCTGCAATAGAAGAAACAGCTGATTGGGAGACCTTGACCATGAACTAGCTACTTGGAAATCTAACAGGATATGAGATGAGGCTCCCACAAAAGAAGCCAGGTATGAGGGAGGCAGCTTTTAAAATAGAAAAGAAGAAAGAAGAAAAGGAAGACATATGCTCTTGCTCTGATGAAGGAGAGGCTAAATTTTTTAAGAAACTGGATAGAGGTTCAGTTAGATACAAAGGTAAACTTCCCTTCAAATTCTTTAACTGTGGAAGAGTTGGACATTATGCTGCTAAGTGTCCTCACAAGAAAGTAAGGAATCAGACTCAAGAATCAGAGAAAAACACATCAAAGAACTGGCAGAAAGGAAAGAAATTTAGCAGAAAATCCTTCTATGCTCAACAAGACAGCAGTACATTTGAAGACTCAGATGAATCCTCCGGAGAAGAGGGAACCTCTGAATTTTTACTGATGGCCATAGAAGATCTTGAAGGACTCTTACCAGAAGATGAAGAAGAAGAAGGTGAAGTTGACCTTGAGGGGGAGCTAAGAAGTTCCCTGGAGGAGATTGACAGACTCAAACTAAAATGCAGAAAATAAAAAGAGATCCTCCTCAAATATGTGAAAGAAGAACAAAATTCAGAAGTCCTCATATAACTGAAGGTAAAGCTTGAAGAACCAAGAAGATAGAAGACATGTTACTTCAGCAAATCAAGGATAAAACTCGAGAACAAGAGAAGCTGGAAGAAGAAATTGTATGTCTGAGGAAGAAATTAGAAAATGCTCAAAAGAAAGTGTATATAAACTCTTCTCAAACAACAAGCTCTAGTAAGTTGGATGAAATTTTGGATGCTCAAAGATCTCCTTTGATAAAAACTAGAATAGGCTATGAAGGAGAATCAAGTAAAAGAAAAGAAAAGGAAAACATAAATATTATCTTTTTAAAAGCAAAGAAGAATGATGAAGCACCTCAAATAATTCCTACAAAAGAAGAATCATGTAAGGAGGGAGACAGAATCCAGAAGAAACCTCGAAAAAAAAAGAATGAAAGAAATACTCGGACAACAGAAAAAGGTTCATATACTCCTGAGTTTGTCAAGTTTGCAAGCCATCAAAGGATATTCTTCCCTCCTATGAAGAATGCCACCTGCTATGTCTGCCACAAGCTGGGACACATTGCTGCATATTGTCATGCAAGGAGGAGTAATTCAAACCAGCTAAAGATGCAAACAACAAAGAGACTGTCTCAAACAAACAACTGGAGAAGACAACCTCACATTAGGTATGCAAGTTGTTTCTATGGTTACTATTTTTATTGTAAATAATTTTTCCATAAAATCATTGAGTGTAGAAAGTATGGACAAAAATTGACATTCAACACTTCAAGGAGGTTTATGAATCAAAGAAATTTTGTTCATACACACAATTCTGCAAAAATTATGGCCAAATGTTGTGTATGCAATCAAGTTGGACATACTTCTTCCAAGTGTCCTCTCAGAAGATGTATCCCATCATCTCACAAATGATACCAAACAAAAGGGTGCTTCCAGTGGATAAAGAAGAAGAATAAATGTGACTTGGCTCTAACTGCTCAAGACCTGAAAAGCCAGTGGTACCTGGACAGTGACTGCTCAAAACACATGAATGGAGACAGAAGCAAGTTTATAACTCTTGATGAAAAGAAATCTAGAAATGTTACTTTCGGTCATGATAAATCAGGTAAGATCAAGGGAAAAGGCTCAATCAACATAGACAATGGTAGAGGAAAGGCCCAAGATGTACTATTTGTAGATGGGTTG
Organism: Pinus albicaulis; assembly: GCA_034641835.2. Classification (NCBI taxonomy): domain Eukaryota; kingdom Viridiplantae; phylum Streptophyta; class Pinopsida; order Pinales; family Pinaceae; genus Pinus; species Pinus albicaulis. The sequence continues at coordinate 304,718,578 of CM076579.1, read as the reverse complement.
AAAGAAAATTTACTGAATGTCAGTTAGATGTGTGACAAAGGTTGTGAAGTTATTTTTAGAGCACAAGATTGTGAAGTCATATCAAGCACAACAGGAAAGACTCTGCTCAAAGGTGTTCGAACTGAGAGTAATGTGTACATAGTGAAAGAGGACGATGAAGCCTGCCATCTTAGCAAACTTGAGGAGTCTTGGTTATGGCATAGGAGATTGGGACATCTCAGCTTTGACCATATCATCAGACTGAGTAAGAAGAAAGCTTTCAGAGATATGCCAGAAATAAAAAGGCCTTCAAATACCATATGCAAATCTTGTCAATTGGGAAAACAGACGCGCACATCCTTTAAATCTAAAGATGAGCTATCAACAAGAAGACCACTCCAGCTTGTGCACATGGACCTGTGTGGACCTGCCAGAAATAAGACAACAAGTGGAGAATCCTACTTCATGATGATAATAGATGATTTCTCCATAATGACATGGGTTGCTTTTCTCAAGAAAAAATCAGAAGCACTGGAAAAATTTAAGATATTCAAAGCATCAGCAGAAAATCAAACTGGATGCAAACTAAAATGTATCAGATCAGACAGAGGAGGTAAATTCACAGATTATGACTTTGCAGACCTATGTAATGAACATGGGATAAAGCAACAATTTACCATTGCAGGGACACCTCAGTAGAATGGAGTAGCAGAGAGACAAAACAGGTCTGTACAAGAAATGGCCAGAGCTATGATTCAAGAGAATAACATTACTCAAACCTTTTGGGCAGAAGCAGTACACACAACAATACATATTCTAAACAAAGCTCATTTAAGACCTAACAGTGATAAGACACCTTATGAACTATGGCATGGTAAACCTGCATCAGTAAAGCACTTTAGAGTTTTTGGCAGCAAGTGCTACATAAAAAATAATGATGAAAATATGGGGAAATTTGATGCAAGAGCAGATGAAGAAATACTCTTAGGATATGCATCCAAGAGTAAAGGATATAGTTGCTACAACAAGACTCTTCGAAAAATTGTAGAAATTATTGACGTAAGATTTGATGAAGAACTCCCAAACAAGACAAGAGATACAAACTACAGTAGCTATTCAGAAAATCATGAAGAAGAGGACCAAGATGATGATGAAACAAGCAAGACATCAGAAGATGCTAAACTGAACTCAAAAACCCCCTCAAGATACACTCAAAAGAACCATCCAGAAGATGAAATCATTGGAGACAAGAGTGTAGGAGTGCAGACAAGAAGGTAGCTAACTGAAGAGACAGAAGAGGTATACATAGCCATGTTATCACAAATAGAGCCAAAGAGATTTGAAGAAGCCAGCAAGGACAAGTTTTGGGTGAATTCTATGAACGAAGAATTGGACCAAATAGAGAAGAACAATACCTGGGAACTAGTTCCTAGACCCACTGAGAAAAATGTCATAGGGTCAAAATGGGTATTCAAAAATAAAATGAATGAAGAAGGACAGGTAACCAGGAATAAAGCCAGACTTGTCTGCAAAGGATACTCACAAATTGAAGGACTTGATTACGATGAAACATTTTCCCCTGTAGCCAGAATGGAAGCTATCAGAATGTTCCTAGCATTTGCATGCTACCAAAACTTCAAGGTATATCAAATCGATGTGAAATCTGCATTTCTAAATGGAGATCTAGAAGAAGAAGTCTACATGGAACAACCAGAAGGTTTCTCTTTAACAGACAAAGAAGACTATGTGTGCAGATTGAATAAGGCCATATATGGACTGAAACAGGCTCCTCATGCTTGGTACTCAAGACTGGATAAATATTTGCAAAAACAAGGCTTTAAGAGAGGTGGAGTAGACAACAATCTATACATAAAAGCCCATGAAAATGAACTCCTAATTGTTGTAGTATATGTTGATGACATTATGTTTGGAAGCAACAGAGATGAACTAGCAAAAGGGTTTGCTGAGGAGATGAAATCAAAGTTTGAGATGTCCATGATTGGAGAACTCAGTTTCTACTTAGGACTTCAAATTCAGCAAAAGAACACAGGCACATTCATCTCACAGGAAAAATACTTAAAAGAAATGTTGAAAAAGTTCAAAATGGAGGACTGCAAACATGTGTCAACTCCCATGATCACAGGGTGCAATCTTTGTACTGATGATGGATCTGCTGATATAGATCAAAAACTCTACATATCCATGATAGGAATTCTATTGTATCTGACAGCATCAAGACCAGACATCATGCTAGTAGTAGGACTAGTGGCTAGATATCAAGAAACACCTAAAAAAAACCACCTTTTGGCAGTCAAAAGAATATTTAGATATCTACAAGGAACAACACAGTATGGACTTTGGTATCCTAAAGGAAAAAGCTTCACTTTGACAGCATACACAGATGCAGATTGGGCCAGCTGTGTGGATGACAGGAAAAGCACAAGTGGAGGTGCTTTCTATCTAGGAGAAATTCTGGTGGCATGGTTAAGCAAGAAACAAACATCTATCTCTCTGTCTACAGCAGAAGCAGAATATATAGCAGCAGCAGCATGTTGTACACAAGTCATGTGGATGAAACAAACCCTCCAAGACATGAAGGTAAGTATTGATGAACCTATTTCAATCAAATGTGATAATACAAGTGCTATAAGCCCCTCCTCTAAAAACTACGTACTTCCTAGTATACTGAAACACTGTCCAATCAAGTATCATTTCTCTAGAGAACAAATTAGCTCAATAGTAAGCCTATCGCTTACCAACAAAAGAATAGACAGCTGATATATTTACCAAACCTCTTGCTAGAGAACCATTTCAATATTTGAGAGATAAACTAAGGGTAGTATCTGTAGATGCTACTCTCTGATATAAAGAGAAAGCACAGTCTCAGGGGGAGAATAGAAATGATAATATCATTCCTGGGGGAGATCAGCCAGCAAGGAAAGCATGAAATAGGTCCTTAGGATCAAAAGGATTATGGAAAGTGTACACCCAACATAAAAGACTTAAAGAAAAGGCTACAGGGTCATAGTTTTTAGATTTAATCCAAAGTTTAGAGCAGTAGGGTCACAACATCTCAGAAAGAGGAAATGCAGAAAGAAAACTAGAAAGTGAGTTACCCTTTTCCATTGATGTCAAAGGGGGAGAAAAAGTAGATAGGCAGAGGAAGCATTGGATTATTTGTGGATGTGTTGCCATCAATGCCAAAGGGGAGACTATTGGAAATGTTGTCATTGATGGCAAAGGAATTAGCAAAGGAGTAGCACCTAAACTATCCATAAGGCAAAAGAGACAGAGAGGTAGCAGAGGCAGCAGAAGAAACAGAGGAATTGAAGCAGAAGAAATAGAGGAATTATAGACAGAGCAGTAGAGAACCTCTTCAGCAACAGAATAAGGAGTATGAATCTCTGTGTATGAAGTTAAAGGTGAAACCCTGTTGAGGAATCATGATGGTGGAATTCGAGATTCAGGTAGAGAATTGGCCTAGTTGATATTTGCAATCTGGAATTATTTGGTTGAATATCTGAGGGGTATCTCGAGTACCGTGAGGAGAACTGATATATAAGCCGAAGCATCGATTCGAAAGGAATCAACGCTTTCAAAAACAGAGCATCTAGTTCAAGCACTAGAAATTTCACCTAAGAAGTCAAGTTGTGTATCGAGGTGAGTCTTCAATGGGAGAGCAAAAGATGAGCTAGTTATAAGGAGCATTTAACCTTGCAAAGTCTTGAATAGAGCATTGATGGGGTTAAATGGAATCTAGAGTGAACGTGGTTTGGAGTGAATAGTAAGGCAGTTTTCGGGTTTCATCACACCGCTTTTGTGGAGCAAGTGGTATTTTCTAATTGAGAGCGATTCCATAGAGGTGCTAACGTGTGGCAAGGCAGGACCCAAGGAAATCGCCTTCCACTGCGCACCATCGCATGTTAACCATCGACCAAAGACTTGATGTGATATTGATACATACCATTGATCTGGAGGCTTGCTATCTAACAGTGATAGCACACAATACTTGCACGAAGTTTAATCAAAGGCATGTGTTATATGTTGGTGCGGGCCCAGGCTCTAATATTCGTTGGATCAATTGAAGAGAAGCGATGTGATAACAGCTGTTGGATGGACAGGCCATTAGCATTGGGGCCCACACATATGTGTGTGTTGTTCAATTAAGGTTTTATGTTAAATAAGGTAAGTGTAATTTGGTTACATTGGCCAAGGTTAATTGTATATATGTGGCGGTAAATCTTTATGGATGTCGGGTTATTTATTTAAAAGCATCGGTTATTAATATAAGGGTGGCAACCTTGGTTATAAGGTTCGATGACAAAGTTGAAGTTCGTAAACATATTACATATCACCAAGGGTCTTAATATTTGACTAAATACAATATAGTTTGTATATGTAATGACCGTGTGCGTGGAGTAAGTGAGAGAAAAAACAGGATTATGACTTGGTTGATATATATTACAATATCTGATATATTAAAGTGGAATGTGCGCATAAGAATGGCCCAGAACCGATTATAAGTTTAATGCATATGGACACATTTTGAAATGCCTAAGGTTTAAAAACAAATTCGAGGGTTAATTCAAATATATAGAGTCCCGTATGAAATAGTGTAAAGATTGAAATATGAATGAATTTATATGTATGGTTTTATAACCATGGAAAAATGAAATATCCGCATTAATTCAATTTTGCCCAGATTTAAAATCAGCAGTTATATATATGCAGCAGGTGCACAAAAGCACAGTGAACAGGTGAATAAACACAGGGATAAAAGCATGGGTCTGACAGAGGTAAACAGAGATTACTGGTTTGACAGGTATACATACACAGGTGCACATAGTTACAGTGAACCAAAGTATACAGAACAGTCACTCAACAACTGCAGAAAATACAAATCCAGTAAATCCAAAATCCAGAAAAGGAGCTGAGTAGAATTGAGATGTATAATTGAAAATTGTAAATGTAAATATTTTTTTTTATAATGTTTGTGATGCAAAGGCAAGTATCCTAAGGAAAATAAAAATCCCGCTGTAGCATGAAATTTTGTACATATTATTATAATTTTAAATTGAGTTGGATAAAGGAATGAGAAGACAGAAGTCCAAAGGTTGGGACTATTCACTTCAAATTCCCTGAGGAATGTAAAGAGTCGTGTGATGAATTCTATATATATAATATCACATTGATATGAAGAAGTAGAGAAGAAGAGAGAGTAAAATAGAGAATGCAGAGTATAGAAGAGTGAGATAGAGAAGATTAAGAGAAGAAGAGCATAAAGAGATGCTACAGAACAGAGCTGATATCTGAGGTAAATCAGCAAAAATTCAGTTTGATAAATTGAGGAAGTTGGAGCTTCCCTATCAAGTTGCAGCTTGATAGCTGTTAGTTGTAGCTGACTGAGGTTGGAGCCTCCTGTAGGTTGGTGCCTGCAGAAAAACAGTGGTGAGAGGGAGTTGGAGCTTTCCTTTGCATCACAACAATAATAAGATGTGGTTTTCTCCCTTTATGGGTTTCCACTTATATCTGGTGTCTCTATGCATGATGTTTATGTGTTGATCTGATTTATATCATCTGCTTAATACCTGCTGCTCTCATATTAAGTCTACTGTTATATCATATTAATACTTGCTGCTCACATTCTAAGATACTCATATTTTAAGTTGGACATGAAATGAAAAGTTGTAAAATTCCATGAATATGTTAAACTAATTCACCCCCCCTCTCAGTTTAACTAAGGGTTCAACAAGAAAATATTTCCACAAATCTGTGATAATAACCTGCAATCCCCATGAACGATCCTACTGCTGAAACATCAGTTGGCACCGTCCACTCTCTAATAGCTTTTATCTTTTCAAGGTCAACAACCAATGCTTTTTCAGAAATAATATGACCCAAGTATTGGATCTTGTCCTTATAGAATTCACATTTACTGAACTTGGCATATAACTCGTTTTCTTTCAAAGTTTGCAACACTATCCTCAAGTGCTCTTTGTGCTCCTCCTTACTTTTTGAATAAAATAAAATATTGTCTATGAACACTAGTACAAATTTATCCAATTACTTGTTTAAAATATTGTTCATTAAGCACATAAAGATGACAGGGGCATTCCTCAACCCGAAATGTAGGACTACAAATTCGTAGTGACCATACCTGGTTCGAAAAGCTGTCTTACTAATGTCTTCTTCCTTAATTCTGAGCTGGTGATAACCAGTCCTTAGATCAATCTTAGAAAATACTGAAGCTCCTCTTACCTGATCAAAAAGATCATCAATTCGAGGAAAAGGGTATCTATTTTTAATTGTCAACTTATTCAGCTGACGATAATCAATACGCATTCTAAAAGTTCCATCTTTCTTTTTCACGAACAGAACCAATGCTCCCCAAGGAGACACACTCGGTCTGATATAACCCTTATCTAGAAATTTCTGCAATTGCATTTTCAGCTCCATGAGTTTAGGAAGACTCATTCGATAAGGGGCTCGGGAAACCGGTGTTGCTCCCGGCACCAAATCGATTGAAAAGTCAATCTCTCTTTTGGGGGGAAGATGAGGAATCTCATTTGGAAAAAATTTCTTAAACTCTCTCACCACTAGCAAAGTATCCAACAGGTTTTCTTCAGGTTGTTGTTCTATTTCTTCCACATGCACTGCATATACTTGATATCCTTTCCTAGCTATTTTTTTTAGTTGCAGTGCTGATAATTGTCTTACAGAGATGGGTTTTGGTTTTCCTTTAAGAATAAAAGGTTTACCCCTTGATCTATGCAATGCAGAGTTTTATCCCAACAGTTCATCATAGCCTTTCTCTTTTCTAGCCAGTCCATTCCTATCAACAAGTCATATGAGCCTAAGGGAAGAATGTTTAAATTCACTTCTGTTTGAAAATACTTTAATTTAATTTCTGTTTGGGGTAACTTATGAGTTACCTTCCTTTTGGTGCCTGTGGCTAACTGGACCAACCAAAACCGTTGAAATTTTTCAGTTTTGGGATTGCATTTCTCTACAACTTGTGGACTAATGTAACTCAAAGAACCATCTGGATCAATTAAAACAGTAACAAATTGGTCAGCAATCTCACCTTCCATTTCAACCATGGTATCTTGGTGTTCGTCTTGTCGATTCTCCAAAGCTGCGCTGATAGTGGGTATATTTCTTGCTATATCATTTACTGTGGTAGCTTCTCGCTCCCTTAGAATCATCTGAATGTTTCGGTGGGGAAAATCCCTCAAGAGATGAGGTTCTCCAAAACCCCAACATTTCAATGGCTCCCTCATTTTAAATGTGCCTTCCTTCTTATTTTCTCCATCTAGCTATTTGGAACCAACTTGGGACTGAGCCGTTTGGCTTTATTTTGGTTCATTGAACTTTTTCCGCTGATGGTCCCTACCAAAATTCTTTAAGTACGCTGGTTTCGGTTTCTTTCCTTTGATTTAACCTTTGTTTATCCAGCCTTTTCCATGCTCACCCTTGCCTTTAAATTGCTGGTAGCATACTCTAGCTTTCCTCACTGCTTCGTCCATCATTTTTGGGTTATAAAACTCGATCTTCTCTTTGTACACAGTAGGCAAACAGTTCAAAAACCTTTGTACCTTTGCCTTTTCTTCTCAAATGTAAGGGACATATCTCAACAGATTTGTAAACTTGGTGACAAACTCATCAATAGTGAGCTACCCCAATCTAATTTCATGGAATTCCTTTGCTTTATCATCATAATAACATTCGTTCAAATAGCGATTTTTAAAATTGACTTGGAAATCTTCCCAAGTCACTGTTTTTTCATCAATGGCATGGATCATTTTCGTCTCCTCCCACCACAAGGTAGCCTTACCTTGCAGCTAGTAGACAGCTAATCTGGCCTTCAGATTGCTTTCATATTCATAGACCTGGAAATATTTAATAATGTTCAACAACCAGGCTTTAGCATTTTCCTCCTTCTCTCCATCATAGGAGGGAGGTTTGATCTTTTGGAATTCCCCTTGTAATTCCTTTTTCTACTTATACTGATGCTTAGTAGCATCATCTTCCTCAGAATAATCAGGGAACTTTCCCTTATTCTTCTTTCTGGAACCTTAAACTTCTTGGCTATTTCGTGAAGTTAATTCTCTGATGAGCTTTTCCTGCTCCTCACTGGCTAATGATAGTCTCTCATTCTGGCTTCTTAGCTCATCCATCTCTCGTTGCAAACTATGCAACATCGCCATCACCGGAATGTTAGGATCTGGTGTATTATCTTTGTCATGCAGATCAACATAAATTTTGTCACTTCCAGCCATTTGAATTTTTTGATTTAGCTCCAATGTACACTAAACAACACATATTAGAATTTTATTTTATTTTTTCAACCAAAACAAAAAACAATAATTTACACAGTGAGCGCAACCACAACAGCCCAGTTTTTTGTAACATGAGCTCTGATATCATTTGTCACATGTCTCCCTGCACCCCAATAAATTTTTTTTTTCTTGTTAACCTGTGAATAGAAATTCTCTTGGTTGTCTCATTTGCTTCCCTACTAGCATTGTGTCTTCTACAATTATCATATGTTTTACTTTATACATGACTTTCAATTAGCCATTTAACTCTCTATCTATAAGCAAAGATATACATATACATTATTCTCTATATATATATATTTCATATATATATATATATATCTTAAATTTCTTGCATGAAATCCCTTTTTGTTATTACTTTCCATGATTTTTAACTCTATGAGTTCTCCTTTAAATTAACTGTTACTAATTGATCAAATCTATATGTGTCTCGACCCCACGTACTTACCATATGGTTGTAGTTAACATAGCGTCATAGAGCAATATATGAATTCAACTTACCATAATGAATGGGTATCGAATTTCCCTCTACGTGTAGAGAAAATGATTTGGTTGCTTTGGTATGTTAAATTAACTAGACCAATCTGTCACTCAATCTTAATGCGAACCACTGAATAGTTAAAATATTATTTTATTTTTTTCCCAGCTCATGAATTAATGAAAGCATGATAAGGCATCATTGATACGATTTGGCTTTGGGCGGATAGTATGTACGGTGGTATGGATTGATGTGTTGATTGAGTGACCTTGTTCCTTACGTTCCATGGTTACAATATATAGTATTGCTTGGCTATTTAATTTTCCTCAGTCGTATTTACGTTATGAACTGGCTACTCATGCCTTGGATGTGACATGTGTGTATTATATTTTCATTCTTTTTTGGTACTCGGTGTACATGTCGCTTCATTTTGTTTCAAGTTATCAATGCGAGGGTTGATCTCTCCTCGAGGTCAATAAATTTTGTACCTGGAAATTAAATTTTTGGATCGCCATCGATCTACTTCTCGGCTTTCTTAACGTCCTTACTGCCCTTTTCATATTTCCCATCCTCGATCTTTATGACCCGGAATTGATCATGAAACTCATTTGAGGCTTAGGGTTTTCTATCATGTTTAAAAATAATCGTTTGTCTTGTCAAAAATCCTCTGTGACACATTTTGGTTGAACGCATGGTGCTCTCATGCCAAGAAGGAGAAATTTTGGGATCTCGGCCTTAGCATAGGAATGTCGACCCTATCGCTCGATCCAAGCGTCCAGGTAATCCACCTTTTCGCGAGTGATCTCATCTGGTTTGTAGTTTATGTCAGCGCTATTCTTATTCATTTGGTTTCAGCGAGTTAAAATGAATATCAGTGTTTTATTTTGTTGTCTCTGAAGATCATTGTTTCACCTTTCAAGTATTGTCATTCGACTTACAACCTATCAAGGCATAAATCTCTAGTTTGCGTTATATCATTGTTTATATTGGGGAAATAATGTTACCTGGTTTTCGCCCACGGCTGATATATACTTTTTTTTCTAATGGTCAAGAACATGGATTTCATCTAAGAGGTCGATGCCTTCCAGGCCTGCTGAAGAAGGCTATCACTTTGTTCGATTTTGTCCCACCCAAAAGTCGTGAACGCTGCCTCCTCATTTGATAGAAGAAAGGGTAAGTCGTCAACTCTGATATCATTGGGAATATTTACAAGACCATTCTAATTTCTTGCTCACAGATTTATGCTTGAACTCGTTCATTTACTCTGCGAGTTTGTTTTTGTTTTTTGGACTGGTTTACTCCTCACAGGAATGTATTCGGAGGCAAAGTTTCTGGCCTCCACCAGGTATCTAATCCTCTATTTTCTCTCGATTTATTCCGTGTCTCTCTCAGTTGAGTTTGCGTAGGGTTCATGAAACTCCTGTATAGATTTTGCGTTATGTGTTTCTATTGTAATTCCATTAAATTTATGTGAATGCAGGTACTCCCTGTTGCACCATTTCATGAAATCTCACTTCGGCTGTCCGGGTAGGTTTATATTCTGACCTCTGAACTTTCATTTTGAAATATGCAGGGTTAACGTCCCGCTGGCTTGGTTTCTATAATGAATTCTCCTTCTAGAGATTAAAACCCAATCTGGGTTCTCGGCACTTTTGCATATTTATTTATTTTTTCCAAAATTACCTTGGATCACTGAATATGAACATTAATATTGAACTGCTCCAATGTCTATTTAATATCTTCGGGAAGAATTCAAATGAACATTGTCATGTCAGAATTTCCTCATACCTATACAATCTTTTTGTTTCACTTTATCATTTAAATTTGACTACGAGTAATATAAATTATTTTACTCGTACACTAAGGGTATTTCCTCTATTCCTTTTCTATTACTTGTTCGCACATTTCAAAACCGTGGTTACTGGTATAACCATATAGTTGTACAGCTTTGATGATTCCCAGTTGGATGTATTGATTAAATTTTTGTGATTCTCTCATAATGAAATTTTAGGACAGAGTGAGGTATTTGTTACCCGAGTCATTTTGTATTAATAAATAACAATAGAAGTCGGAATTAGGACTCTGTTTATTTCAGATTCTCCATGGTTAATGTGACACAATTTGAATGTTTACCTCTTGTGTTTATTCCCACAAGGTAATTATTCCATAATTGTTAACAGGGTTAAGATATATTCCAACTTTTTTCTTGTCTCCCACCAGGAATAGGAAGGTTCTGTTTATAGCTATTATCTTATATTTCTATGTCACTTTATGTTTTTACTACTGAAAGTAGATGTTTCCATTTGTGCTCATTTTTCAATACTTTCTAACAATTATTTATATGAAATTTAATTAACTACTAATCAACCCAACTGATGTAAAGGCCATGGTCACTTCTCTTTCTTTCAATTAGTAGTCTCAAATTCAAATAAAAATTCTATCTCATCAGGCTGAAGCTTAGTTGGCAGTCTTAGGTTAATTAACTATGTGTATATGTATATTACCCATAGAGCTTTGACTGTGTTAAGCCCTAGATAGCCTACGCTCATGGCTGTTCCCTTCACTAAATGATATTTACTTCATTATTTTATAGAAATAGACTGGTATATGTAGAAAGTAATTTCTATTTTGCTTCTATTTATGTATAGATGGTGTATTTACCATAGGACATCAGGTGTTGGCAATCATTTCTTACACAGCTCAGATTACAGTTTTTCTAATTCTATTTTAGATAGTTGTACATAAAATCTCATGCTGCTTTCTCCTATGTATGCATATCAAAGTCATATATTTAACCAGAAGCAGATTAAAGTTAAATCACTAATTTATCTGTGGAGTAACATGTATCCTCAGATTTAAAGCCACATGGGTTTAGAGACTCTACTAGATTCTCCTCCACAGATTTCTATTTCTACAACTCTACAGAATTAACGGGGTTAATTCCTTCTTACAATTCTGTTAAATGTAGGAACTAACAAATCCAATATCTTACTCAAACAATTATGTATAACCAAAGAATTATGTGCTAAAACCATTCAACTTAAAGACATACCACTGTTGCAATTGGCCAACTTCCCAACCTTAGAGTTCTTCTGTCTCCTAGAACTCACCCCCGAGCTAAGATCATCTCCTAGAACAGACCAACCTCTAATCTGTTCAGGAATAGCTTATTTAAGCTTTTTCTCCCCAAAGCCTGTCTCTAATTCTGCGTCTAGAATATCAGGATTCTTTTCTTCCTGTTTGCCTAGGCTTCCCTTATTTAGGGATTTTTAAAGTTGCTTTCTACTTTTCCCATCTTTTTACCTCTTCCCAACTGCTCTTCACCTCATTGGGGAAACTAGATTTTCCTCAAAATCTAGTTTGGAAATAAATTCTTTCAAGGATTTTTTTTGAAAGATTTTTGGGGAAAGTCTTTGCTTCTTTCCATCCTCATGGATTTAGCAAGTGATCTCATAATTCTCATTTGGTCAATATGCACAGAATTATTTTATTTAATTTCCATAATTAAATATTTAATTACATCCAGAAAATACTTATCCATTGGGGTCCACTCCCCTTTGGATTTAAGTTCAAATGTCTAACTTTGAAAGAAACATAAAACTAGGGTGTTACACTGTGGATTGTTTCCCTCTTCGAGGGTTTTAACCACATGATATACTGGTGTATTGATTTTTGATCTATTTGTGAGTGGTGACCTTTGGTTTTTTTATCTAAGGAAATTACCGTGTAAATTCCTACACTATTGAACATATCATTCATATTCCGCATTAGCTAATTTCACTTTGTAGTGAGTACTTTCAGTGTGCTGGTATGTTTGAAGCTCCTATTCAAAACTGGGAGTCCAAGTCAATGTCTCCAAATATTGTATCCATGGGTAGGCTTTAGACAATTAACTATGTTTTTTGGTTCTACATGTGGCCTCATTAAATATCAAATCATATTCCATTCCTATACTGGTATAAAAATACCCATTTCCACATACATTTCCTTGTCTTCTGACTTTCACTATTATTACCATATATTTTACAAAGAAGTATTGCTTCGAGTGTATATATTGGGTTATTTTCATAATGCTAAGACACTAGGGTTTGGAGATAGTGAAAAATGCATTATTGAAAGTGGAAAGAAATTTTTCCCTACTACTATTTTTTATCCAAAAGAGAAAATATTTGGATTATCCAAAAGGCAGATTGTTTGTAGTTCACTGTTATTAGATAAGTGGGGTTAAACTGCCACTACTAGATTAGACGATTTATTTAACTTACCCCATCACCATGGTTATATATCTTATTCACCCCATCTACGAAATATCCTTTAGTGGTAGTGGGAGTTTGAGCTAAGTGTGAATGGTGTGTGAGGGTTGTGTTATTAACTTATTAGCGTGGATATGGAAGGATATCTCTCCAAGACACAAACACATTCAATCAATAAGAGGCCACTAGATGGAATCCTTTTCCTAAAATCGAATCATATCAAACCTGCACATAACATGTTCTAAATAGAGGATAAACAATTCTATTTAATTTCATTTCACTCCAATGACAAGATGGGCCACTTCATTTTCGTGGCACATTTGAAGGTCTCATTTGTATCCAATTCCTACACAAAATATTTTATTTTCCTTACAGTAATTTCCATTTTGAAAATTTATTATAAAATATGGAACATTCTATCTATTAGAGATGCATTGGTTGGTTTTGATAAGATATTTTTCTTACACTAATTTACCTTCGTTGGGAGTTATACTGGTTAATGACTTATTACAAATTTCAAAATTTGCGCATGGTTTTGATTTGGTCATTTATAATGGGATTGCTTGATTTAGATTTACCATGAACTATGAAGACATCACACTTAGATCTTTAAGTAGTTTACGTTTATTGTGAATTGTTATACATTTAAGGATGGTATTTGATTTTCTCTTGTGACATAGATCTAGAAAGTGAAGACAAAAAGGAACAACAAAATGAAGAGTACAAGGAACACCTACATGTGCAAAATGATGTTGATTTAGCACATAAAAATGAAGTATATTAATTTTTAACCATTTGGAACTTATAACCCAAGATTTGTGAAAAGTAAAATGATTTGATGAGTATTCTCTAAAAACAAAAACAAAAATCAATTGGAAATTACAATAAAATCTCATAATGTTTATTTATTTATTTACAGTAAGAATAAGAGGAATTAAAAAGAGTTAATAGTGTCATCAACCCATCTTTGAGAAGAAAGAGCTTGTCTAATGGTAAACAAAACCTATTTCCTAAATTTGAAGACCTATTGTCAAGTAGTTTGGAGTTCCCATATGAAAAATGAATCCTTATCGAGACAAACTATGGGAAGTCTAGCTTCTCATATGAGGCTACCATGGATAGTAACTCAGTTGAAGTCAATATATTAAGGAATCTTGTGAAGGAATTGGAAGAAAGGGAAGTTACACTTGAAGGGAAATTTATTGAGTATTATGGTATGAATGAGGAGGAAACAAGCATAGGGGAACTATGAGCTCATAGGGTTTTCAACTTTTGCCCTCTTATCAAAGATATGTGCACTTGTACTCACTAATATAGGGCATCCACAAATAATCTCCTTAACTGAGTTCTTTTCTTCTCGAAGATAAGTCCTTAGGGCACAAATACTAGCCCTCATAAAAATCTTATTTTTCCACCAAGATGATTGTTCTCAAGGTACAGAAGGCATTCCACATGTTTCTTCAAATCACATGGAACTTAGGGATCCTTTATTTTTTATCAAAACTTCTATGTACATAACCCATAACACTATCATCAACCTATCAATGATCATTACAAAAGAATACATCAATGTACCATTCTAGAACTCGTCACTGATCCCAAGGTACCTCTATTTTTGGAATTTGAACACCTAAGATTCCAGGCCCTCTTATAGTGCACTAGTGGGTTCTTTAGGACTGCCTTAACTCAATCTTGATACTACTCTTATAAGTCAGTGGTTACCCTTCTTCTAGACCCATCACACCTGTGCATTATCCTGAGAAAACTCTACCCTTATACTATCATCTAAACACATTATTGTTCAGTTTATTTAGGGACTTGGACCTCCTTTATTAGCTCAGATAAATTTGGCCTAGTTTCAGAGAAGTTTGCAACATCAATTTTGCACAAAAAACACCTAGAGTACACCTCCTTTATTTTTCTACCAACTCTCTTTTATTTTCCCCAACAGTCAATAGAAGAACCATGTTGAATAGATCACATTCTTATCTTTTCTAAGCCTTACTTATCTTTGGCTCAATCACAAAGATGTTTCTTCTTATGATGAACCAATAAATGTTCAATACTTGTACCTAATTCCTCTTCCTCTCTCCCTTGAAAACATTCACTTCTGCTCTCCAAAAATACTTTTGATCTGAGGAACAATTTCAGTGGAAGTTGGCCATGATCAAGGATCATGTACCTATATAAAACATGTAAATACCACACCTATAGACCTCCTTTACCTACGTTGTGTTAAAATATGACAACAAAATGTAAATAAGTAATTCTTGGAAAACTTACTTATTACCTATTGATGTAGTTGGAATAACGAAATGTAGTTTGAATAACGAGATGTAGTTGGAATAAAGAAATAAGTCCAAATTAACTAAGATGGCCTGAGAGGCTTGTAAAATTACGGAGAATCATTTTGATTAATAAGAGTTTTAATCTGTATTTACTCAAGTGTTTTTATCCTTCAGTTTTGTCATTCAGTTATTGTATTCTATTTCTTTCTCGCTTTTTGTTTTTCCTCACAACAAGTGGTATCAGAGCCATTTTTAAACAAAGTTACAATTCCTTTGCTATCCACCAGAGAAAGGAGGCTCTCGAGGGTAGGAGCCATCGAGTGGAGTCCCTGTTGCCAACAGAAGAAAAGTAAACTGTCAAGAAGAGAATCCTGTGGCTA
This sequence comes from Pinus albicaulis, assembly GCA_034641835.2. NCBI lineage: Eukaryota > Viridiplantae > Streptophyta > Pinopsida > Pinales > Pinaceae > Pinus > Pinus albicaulis. The sequence goes on along the minus strand of CM076579.1, from coordinate 304,702,861 downwards.
TGATCCTGCACGCTCAGCTAGAGATCAAAGGATCCGTCGTCAAGCTGCCTTATACAAGCTGTGGATGTGATCCTGCACGCTCAGCCAGAGATCAAAGGATTTTTCGTCAAGAAATTCGTTGGAGAATTACGTGCCCATGTGTGTGCCCAATTCAAGGGTTGTCCAAAAATTCATTGCCCAATTTCAAGAGTTTTCCAGCCTGTAGAAAAAAAAAGGCCGGAGGGTTTGTGGAGTATTCCAAGCTGAGCTAAGGTGTTTGGAGAGGCATTGTTGAAATTGGCTTGCATTTTGCACGCTGCTTCCAGAAAAGAAAAAGCTGCTGCAAAATTTGTATGTCTCCCTGATATAAAGTAAGAACATCGTCAAGGAAAAAGGGGCACATTAAAAGTGTTGTCTCTGTTCGCTGCAAAGGAAGGAAGCATCTACCACCAGAAGGGAAGACAGTGTTGCTCGGGTATGCTTATTTAAAAAAAAATGGTTTAATTTTTTTTTTAAGAATTTCTTTAAAGTTGAGGCAGACAGTTCAAATTTAAGGCAGACATAAATAATAGAAAGTTTTTTTTTTTGAAGGGAAGAAGAAGAATTTTACAATTTTATATAAAATAGAGTTATTCTAAATAAGAAAACTATATTAGAAAACTGTATTGTGTGAGGAGAGAATTGAGTTATTTAAGAATAGAGGGTTCAGTTTGGAAAAAAGAAAGGGTTTGAACATATATGTATATTTTAAAGGGTTTAGCTTCAGAAAAAGGATTTGAACATAAAATGTTTGATTTTGTGAAAGAAAGAAAAAAATAGAAATTGTAATTCTTTATTTCTATTTAAATTTAGTAGGAGAAAGAAGAGATCTGAAATCTCTTGAAACCCTAGCAGAATAGGGGAAAATATATGAAACCCTTCAAACCTTAGAAGAAGAGGAGAAAAGGTTTTTTAATTTGTAGAAGAAGGGAAATATGAAACCCTAGGAGGGATAAATGGCGAAAATGACAAACGCAGAATTTGAGGTGGATAAATTCACTGGGAAAAACAATTTTTCTCTGTGGAAACTGAAGGTTAGGGATTTGCTGGTGCAACAAGGGTTGCATAAAGCATTAGACGGGGTAAATAAAAAACCAACAAGCATGACAAATTCGTAGTAGGAGGAATTGGATGCCCGAGCTATCAGTACCGTTCGGTTATGTTTGGCAGATGAAGAGAGAGTACAACTGTAGGGTTATGGAAAAAACTGGAAACATTTTATATGACTAAATATTTGACAAATAGAATCTGTTTAAAAAGACAATTGTACAGTCTTTGGATGAAGCAGGGTACGAAAATTGCAGAACACTTAAATGTTTTTAATACACTTATTTTCCAATTGTCAGATATGGAAGTAAAAATGGAGGAAGAAGACAAGGCAATAACATTGTTGTGTTCCCTACCCAAGTCATGGGATCACTTCCTGACCTCAATCAGTTTGAGCATTGTTGATTCATTAAAACTTGAATCTGTCGTGGGTGCTCTCTTATCTGAAGTGGTACGAAGGAAATCTAGCATTGAGGCATTTGCACTTGAAGCCATGGTAGCCAGAGGTCGGTTAAAGGAAAGGGGGGAGAAAACAAGAGGTTCTTCTCGATCAAATTCAAAGGGTGGCAAGAAGTGTAAAGCCAAGTGCTAGTACTGCAATAAACTCAAACACCTCAAGAAGGATTGTTGGAAATGGAAGGAGTCGGAAAACCATAACAAGGAAGAAAATTAGGTTGATTCAGGTATGGTTGATGAGGTTTTAATTGATGAAGCTCTCCCTGTCTATAATGTTTCTTAAGATGCTAAAAATTGGCTATTAGACTCTGGTGCTTCTCATCATATGAGTCCGCACTGAAGTTGGTTTACTTCATATGAAACTGTAGATGGTAGTTTTGTATTCATGGGAAATAATGCATCTTGTTAGACTATTGGGATTGGTAATGTAAAAATTAAAATGTATGATGGTACAGTTAAAACATTATTTGATGTTAGGCATGTACATTATCTAAAGAAAAACCTGATTTCCTTGGGAGTTTTGGATTCGAGTGGTTATAAATTTACAGGTCAGAATGGAGTGCTGAAAGTCTCAAAAGGAGCCTTGGTTGTGATGAATGCTAAAAAGGTCAGAAATATGTACAGACTCAAAGGAATCACTCAAGTTAGTGAAGCGGTGATCGTGTCAGAGAAAGAAGAAGAGGGTTCTTGTCTATGGCATCAACGGTTGGGTCACATGAGCAAGAAAGGTCTTGAGGTACTGATGAACAACAATTTTCTTCCTGATTTGAAATCCTTGAAATTGGATTTTTGTAAATATTGCATGCTTGGTAAACAATGTAAACAAAGGTTCAAGACTGGAAATCATAATAGTAAGAAGATTTTGGACTACATTCATTCTGATCTATGGGGACCATCTCCTACTGTGTCTTATGGAGGTGCATCATTTTTTTTAACGTTTATTGATGATTTATCCCAAAAATTTTGGGTGTATATGTTGAAAAAGAAATATGATGTATCTAATGTGTTTAAACAATTTAAAACAATGGTGGAAAAGAAAATAGGAAAATAAATTAAATGTTTAAGAACTGACAATGGAGGTGAATTTACATCTTTAGAATTTGAACAATTTTGTAAGGATGAAGGGATTGTTAGACATAAAAATTTTGTTTATACCCCTTAGCAAAATGGCGTTGTTGAACGAATGAATCAGACTCTTATGGAAAGAGCCAGAAGCATGATAAGTAATGCTAACTTGCAAAAGGAGTTGTGGGCAGAAGCAGTATCCATTACTTGTTATTTAGTTAACAGATCACCTTCAGTTGCAATGAACTATAAAAGTCCTGAAGAAGTTTGATCGAGTCAGTCTTGTGATTATTCACATTTGAAGATTTTTGGTTGTGATGCATATGCTCTTATTCCTAGAAATCAACGTTCAAAATTAGATCCAAAATAGAAATGTTGTGTCTTTGTTGGATATGATTATTCAGTGAAGTGATATAGGTTGTGGGATCCTTCTTCACGAAAGATATTCATTAGTAGAGATGTAACATTTGATGAATATTCTCGTTTAAAATAAAATGTTGAAAAGGTTGAATGGGAGTAGGTATAACAAAGTCATCATATTCAATTAGAGACTAAACCTTTTTTAGAAAATGAAAGGAAGGAGGGACTTCTGATGAAGAAGGTGGAGAAGCAAAGGAAACTGGAGAAATTCCAGAACCAATTTAGCAACTAGTCACTCTACAAAGGTCTACAAGGGAAAGGAAAACACCTAAAAGGTATGAATATTCTGCTTCATTGTTTTCAATGATTACAGAATATGGGGAACCTTCTTGTTATCAGGAAGTATTTGATGATGCATATAGCAAGATATGGAAAAAGGCTATGGAAGAAGAAATGGACTCCTTAGCCAAAAACAATACCTGGGATCTTGTAGAACTTCCTAAAGGGAGAAGTTTTATTGGGTTCAAATGGGTCTTCAAGTTGAAAAGGAAATTTGATGGAAGTATCGAGAGGTATAAGGCGATACTAGTTGCAAAAGGGTATTCTCAAGTTGAAGGTATTGACTTTCATGAGATTTTTTCACCAGTAGTTAAAATTGTTTCTATCGTACTGTGTTAGCACTAACTGCTTTACTTGACCTTGAGTTATAACAGTTAAATGTTAAAACAACCTTTATTCATGGTGATTTGGATGAAGAGATATATATGGATCAGCCAGAAGGTTTTGTACAAGGTCACAACAGAAGATTAGTTTGCAAGCTCAGGAAATCATTGTATGGCCTAAGGCAGTTGCCGAGGAAATGGTACAAGAAGTTTGATTCCTTCGTGGTGAGACAAAATTTATTAGAAGTGAGTATGATCATTGTGTATACCTCAAAATTTTCAATGGCATATTCATTATCCTGGTGTTGTATGTTGATGATATGCTTATTTCAAGCAAAAGCATGGAAGAAATCAACAAGTTAAATGCTCAACTCTCTAGGATGTTTGAAATGAAGGATCTTGGAGTAGCATAACATATCTTGGGCATGGATATAGACAAAGACGGGAAGAATGGTAATATTTTTTTATCACAATAGAAGTATGTGGAGAAAGTACTTGAAAATTTCGGTATGAAAAATGTGAAACCTGTTAATGTTCCATTAGTTTCCCATTTCAAGATTTCTTTGGATTTAAGCCTTGGAACTAATGAATAAAAGAAGTATATGTCTCGTGTACCTTATGAAAATGTGGTAGGAAACTTAATGTATACGATGGTATCTACAAGACCTGACATTTCACATGCAGTTGGAGTTGTCGGCAGGTTCATGGAAAATCCAGGGGAAGAACATTGGTGAGTAGTGAAATGGGTGCTTCGATATTTGAGAGGCACAAGTGACCATTGCATCAACTTTGATGGTTGTGAAGGTTTAGTATGTGGATATGTGGATGTTGATCATGCAGGTGATTTGGAAAAAAAGAGGTCTATTATAGGTTATGTTTTTACTCTTGCAGGTGGAGTAATCAGCTGGATGTCAAAGCTTTAAGAGACAGTTGCTTTGTCCACTACTGAAGCAGAGTATATAGTTGCTTCAGATGCTTGTAAAGAGGAAATCTGGTTAAAAGGTCTGCTTGATGAGATTGGAAGGACGCAAGAAAAATTGAATGTGTTTTGTGATAGTCAGTGCTATTCATTTGGCTACAAATCCAGCCTATCACAGCAAGACCAAGCACATCGATGTACGGTATCATTTTGTGAGACATGTAATCGAAGGCAGAAAAGTAGTTCTCAAGAAGGTCCGCACACAGGAAAATCATGCAGACATATTCACGAAGCCAGTTACAGTAGAGAAGCTAAGATGGTGTCTCGCTTCTCTCGTCTTGCAAAAAATATGATGAATGGGCATGGGCAAGGGATTAGGAAAATTGTTGTGAAGGTGGAGTTTGTTAAAATATGACAAAAAAATGTAAATAAGTAATTCTGGGAAAATTTACTTATTACCTATTGATGTAGTTGGAATAATGAAATAAGTCCAGGTTAAATAAGATGGCCTGAGAGGCTTGTAAAAGTGTGGAGAATCATTTTGATTAATAAGAGTTTCAATCCGTATTTACTCAAGTGTTTTTGTCCTTTAGTTTTTTCATTCATTTATTGTATTCTATTTATTTCTCACTTATTGTTTTTCCTCACAACACGTTGGACGTGTAAAAGGAATATGGATTGGTCTTGACAGCTTACCAGGTTGCTTTGCCTCCCAAAATACAAACTTACTCCCATCTGTGCAACACAATTTCTTGGCCAGATCAGAAAGAGATTGACCCTATTCTCATGCACAAAATTTATGTACAAACATTCGACCTATCATCCTATAAAAATTATTCTCCTTCACTACCTTAATATGCCCAAATCATTCCCAAAACAATCAAGAGACAGACCTCAGATAACATCTTATTCTCTTCTTCATTCAGGTTACTAGGGTCATGTATTTTTGAAGTATTCTTGGACTCCTATTTCATTCTACGCATGAGAGAGAAACCCTTGATTGAATGATTCGACAGAAGGAACAAGTCCACCATGAGTACTATCCCTTATCTTTCAATATCGGCTCTCTCGTGGTCTATATCTTAGAAATAACTTGAAATGATGTAAAAAAATGACACACATTGTTAGAGTACTTTATGTCATAGTTATGCTTTGCCTTTGGAATAGACAACACATATCATTGTAGATATAGGGTTACCTATGCCATTATAATTCAATATCACTGCATCATTGCTACTAATCATATTGTATCATTATGTTATTAGTCGATTGCATTCACATATTTGTAGTAGCTTAGATCATATACATCGTAGCTTCTCAAAAAGACTTACTTTGGTTTATGTCCTTTATCGTTGGTATTACTTCACTTGCCTCCATTAATTTAGTTTGTATTTGCTTGTATGACTATAGAAGCTTCACATTTCTATACTTCATAAATCTCATTTCTGTTGAAATATTTTCAAATTGAATGTTACCTAGGATCTAGTATGCCAGTTCTCCTTTCTGCCATTGGTGGAGGAACTATTGTAAAGGGTATTTTAATTTTATTCTAACATCATTGATGTTAGATTATCCTTTTATTAACCACAACTCTGATACCATGTTGTAAAATCAAGATGGATGAAGATTATAGTTGATTTCCCTTAGCATGATAATCTCTTGTGAACTATGTTTCCTTTCTATTAAATTATTTGCGTTCTCTTTTCATTAAGAAATAATAAAAATGTAAACATGCATATCAAAATACATAATGGACACAAGATATAGGCTCTAGGCTAGGTCAAAACCCCACAACTTGGGGAAAACCCGAACAAACTCCTTATAGAATAAGATAACAAATTACCTACAAGACCTAAAGTCTAAACCTTCTCCAATAACCAAGTAGACCCTCCAAAATTATTCTTCAATTGAGTCAACATTTTCCCAGGTCAATGATAGTCAAAAGCTCACAAACTTTGTTTCTCCTTAAGGTCCCAGTATTTTTCTTCAACTCTGCAATTTGGACTTGTAATTATCTTTTTTTTCAGCTTTCACATGAACCCTATCATAGATGCATGTGTGAGATAAACAGTTCAAAGATCCATGTCTTCCTTTATTTCTTGAGATTATTGTATTCCTTTAGCCTACACTCTGATTTTCTGGCTCCTCTTCTATACAGATCGAACTTCATTTCACTCCTCAAATGATGATGAAATATTCCTTATATAGTCACATATAGAGTGAAGAGGTGCCCAATAGAGCTGACTTACCATGGCAGGGTCAGTTTGATGCCAGAGGATAGAATGACTCAAAAATTTTCTTCTTTATAAATATAAATTTTCCGAAAGGGTGTTTTACATATTACAATAATTATTTTTGACTCAAGCCAAATATTTATCGATGTCACAAACCCTTGAAGCATTAAATGCATTCTTGATCTAGATTACCATTAAATGGAGCATAAAACCCATGCTTGAAAAATAATAATTTCTTTCTTATTTTACATATTGTATAAGATATACATAATAACATAATTATGAATACCTAGCCTATATACTTTTCCGACACTAGAAAATTAAAAATTAATGTTAAGCTCATATGTGCAGTAGTATACCTTGAAGATATCCATGTTAATGATACAAGTCTGCCTGAGTGTAAATTTGTCTAGGAAGGAGTTCCTTAGATATTCTTAACAGACCCTCTACTTCAATAGAAGACTTGAAAAATCAAGCATAACCATGTTTCTATGTACAAATTTCTTATAGTTTTACACAAGGAAAAACATGAAAGAGAAGTATATGTGAATTCTCAATGGAAACAAAATACATAAAGTGGTGAATGTTCTAGCATGATTCATAGTTATACCTCAAAACTAGAAAATCCAATGGTAACCTTAAATTGAGATTTTACAACAGAACAAAGATTGGACCAGGAAGAAAAAAAGAGTGTTGGAGGTACATACTATATGGTCGAGTTTCTTTTTCAGATCAGTATTCAACAAAGTTTGATAGCCCTCTCTTCCACCAAAAAATAAATAAAATCTCCCCCTAGTTTATTTGTCACCTGAAAGTACCACAACGACATGAGTGTCCTCTATTTAGCATAAAATGAAATTTCCAGAAAAAAAAGCAGAATATTTATGGCTTCAACTTACGTTCTAATGTTTTCCAGCAAGCTCATCAATGATCATGAAATAAGTAATATTTTTGACCTAGGGAACAAGATTACTAAGCATAGATGCTAAAATATTACATTTTTTTGGCACTTAAAAGACTTAATTGGCCACCGAAACCCCTAATTAAACATTAAAAATTTATGTATTCCTCCATAGATTTCCTAACTTGATCTGCAACATATGTGTAGACATGCATATTTGGATTCAATCATCAGACAAGGAAAAATTAAAAACATCAGTATAATGTTATGAAAATGGCATTGTTAACGTATCCATTTAAAAATGATAAAATGTTATAAGCCTTAATTCAAGAACCTTGTAGCAGTGCCATGCATGTAGTGAGGATGCACAAACAATTGGGAAGTTCCCCACAAAATTTCAATTCCCTCATACAATCAAGAGAGAGAAATATTAAAATAAAGAACTAATTAAAACCTAAACATCTCTCTGAAGAGAACAAGAAATATTAAGTATAGCTAGAATTTTATGAAGAAATAGAGAAATTTGAAAATGAGTATTTTGCACCTTGCCATTTGAGATAAAGTATTAAGTCTAGCTATTGTATCGATTCTGCATTAAAATAAAAGGGAATAAAATTTTGATCTTCTTACTTTAATTTTCTTTGCAAGAGAAACAATAGCATCTATAATGGCATTTGATTCCTAAAATTAGATACATAATCCAATAAATATCAAAATTTCTTGTTCCATGTTCTCTCTCAAGTACATTTTTTAACACAATTAGTATCCTACTATGGAAAATGAAAAATATTTCAAGAAAAGACACATGAAATAATTTAACTAAATCCTCTTATTCTCCTATATCTAGATTATTAACCTAACGATGCATAGGAATAAAAATAATGTTTCTATTATACCTTTATACTACCATATTATCAAATTTTTTATTCTATCAATGCATACATATAAATTTTGTATTGCACTAGAAACATTAAGCTTCTTGCTTTAGGCATTCAATTTATTAAATATTTATATTTTTACATGAAAATCTTGTTGCAGGACTTACTGCAAGTGTTCTTTAATCAGGAGTAATATCCTGGTCATGAAAGCACCACCTCTCAACTTTGGAAATAAAGGAGGACATACGAGTTCACCAAGGAGGCTGAAACCATATCATAGACATTCTATTTCAAATCGATCATTAGAAGCTTTAATTTCGAGAAATTCCAGTGATAAAATCGTCATCACTTCACTTGGTAAAGGGGACCGATAATATAGCAGAATGGAGTGAACAAAGCACAATTCTTCTATTGATTCTCGTGAAAATATGTCATGGATGGTTGATTCCCCAAAGAGTGCAAAACATCCACATATTAGAACAATAAATCATTAAAAGGATAAATCCTTAAAGAATGTTGTAGCTTCATTCCATCTCATGTCAAAATTTATTGGAGGTGTCCTTGATGATAAATACCCTGATTTTAAAGAGAGGTGTAAATTTTCAATGGAAATGGAAATGGAAATCAAAGAAAAGGCAGATCAAGCAAGGGTGGAGAATTTTTCTGAAAAGGGAGAGGTGTTATTGGGAACGTTAAGATGGAAAATTCCCCAAGAACATTGCCCCAGACAATCAAGATAGAGAAGTTTGTAGGAAAACTGACCATGGGACTTCCTGCAATGAATGAGCATTCAAATAACTATTCAAAGGATCACCCAAGTGATATTGGAGAAATCAGCAAGATGAAGCTTCCGAAAATAATAAAAACCACCATGTGTTGCAACACCACCTCCTAAACCAACAATTTCTTCTTCCCCTGGGTCTAATATTGTAAATGCTACTAGTGGCATAACCATGCCCCCACCTCGTCCACTGCCTCTACTGGGTGCTCCTGGTGCGCCTCCACCTCAACCTCTTATAGTCATGCTAAAATTGCACGGACCATCAAGAAATAAAGCTCATAGGGCTCCAGAGCTTGTTGAATTCTATCAATATTTGATGAAATGATAAGCCAAGAAGGAGGTTGCTACTATGACATTTGCAGCATCTGATGTTTTAGATGTTCAAATGGACTGCATTCCTCCTATCTGTAAGTGTCACATTTGGAATTCCTATAGAAAATAAATAGATTCATTTATGCACATCCTTAGAAAAGTACCTATCTTTTGAAGCTCCGATTGAATGATAAGAGAGATGCAAAAATACGCATTAAGCTTAAAACCTTATATAACATATTCCAAGTCTTCCAGGTCAAATATTATGTGGAAACCCAAGGTAATTTTGTCTAGGCCTTAGCCAGTCAGGCTCAAGCATGTGTCTACAAGAATATAGATGTTGGGGCATTTGTGAAATGGAAGGAATGAGGATTTGCCTTTCTTGGTATGTATCTTGACTTCATGACATTGAAAATAATTCATTTATTATTACCAACATTTTATGCAATTGCATTGGATCTTTGATGTAGACAAATACTACTCACACATTTTTGATTTTATCATTGTAAAGCATATTTTCATTAAACAAAAAATATGATACAAATTTGCACCTTACAGCCACTAAATAACCAAGTATCTAAGTCTACTAACCATAACATTCAAATGCCTAAACATAAAATATTCAAAAGAAAATTTGACATCTCATAACCTTTTTAGGACTCTGAACAAGCATAAATACCCAACCATGGCAATCAAACTAGTGGTGTAAGTAGAAATATATGACCCTAAATTAACCTAATTAAAGGGGATTACATGAGAGCCTAAACTCAATGATATCTAGTAGGTATTTTGTCGAGATACCTAGAAAAAACCTCTTTTCCACGGAGCCTAAGTTTATATTGACTCACATCTTAGCTCCAATGGGAAATCCCTCAAAATTATAATAACTATTTAATATATCATTCATATTCCACAACAATTGATTGCACTTTGCAGTGAATACTTTCAATGTGTTAGTGTGTTTGAATCACCTGTTCAAACTAGAATTCCAAGTAACTGTCTCCAACCATTGTGTCCATAGGGATTCTTTGGACAGTTAACTATTTTTTTTCTTCTACATGTGGCTTCATTAAACATCAAACATCAAAGTGTATACTATTCCTTAATTGAGAAAAAAAATTCATTTCCACTTACCTTTCATTGTCTTCTCACTTTAACTATTATTACCATATCATCTAACAATAATGTATTGCTTATAGTGTATGTCATGGGCTATCTTCATAATGGAAAGACTGAGGTTTGGAGATAGTGAAAAATTCATTATCGAAAGTGGTAAAAAATTGTTCCCTACTACTATCTTTTGATTATATTCTATTTGCACCAAGAGACACTCTCTAGCTAAGTATGCAAGAAATTTTGTAATGCCCTCTCTTGTCCTGCCCTATGGAAATTTTGACTTGGTCAAATTCCATAAAAAATAATTGAATATTAATTAAAATAAAATTGAGGTAAAATAGTCAATTGATGATTTTTTACTTCCAATTTTGTCAATGCATGGTTTTACCAATAATATTCTTATGTAAGAATATATATATATATATATATATATATATATATATATATATATATATATATATAAACCAACCTAGATTCATCTTAACTCCACATCTAACAATAATTGAGAGGGATCAAATCCATTTGAGGTTCAAAGATATTTTATATTGATTGAAAAGAGATTTGATCTCTCTTGGTGCTTGGTAGATCCAGAGGTAAGGTGAATCTTGGCTAGTGATAATGCAATTATGATAACTTGATTCAATTATAGTCCTGGGAATTTTTCATCTTGGACACAAAAAATTCCTTTAAATAATATACTTGAAAATGTGTTACTGAATTTCCATGCATCTAAATTAATTCTCTCATACAGAAGCGTGAGTCTAATCCTGCAGAACACTCATTTATCTTCTACAATTTTATCTAGTCATTTGTGGTATTACCACGTGATTTTTTATCTATGGGGTGAAATTTCTTCACTTGAAAACCAGTGGAACTTTGAAGATCCACTAATGTCACCTAGGCTCACTTTCCTCACTTAAAATGTGTTATGAACCAGCTCCAAAAATAGAAGAAAAGAGAGATCAATGCCTTAGAAATAAGCCACTTCGAGGGGGAAACCTCCTTAACATTAAATAAATGAACAATTATTGGATGATACAAATGAAAAAACCTCCTTCTATATATCCGAGTCCACGAGATCACAATATAATCCTAGCCAACCTAACAATAATAATATAAGGGCACAATAATAACAATATGGGGATTACAGGGGTACAATAATAACAATAAGGGGGCTACACTAACAACAATAAGGGACTACACTAGTAATATAGGGACCTAGCATGCCCCTCTCCTTCAAAAAATTGTTGTCCTCAACGCTTGAGTATCTCAGAATGCCTCTGTATAAAATTTTCATCCTCCCATGTCGAATCTTTAGTTGGTAATTTTTTCCACTTGATGAGATACTCTAAAATTGATTAATTTCTTAGTTGTCGAGTTCTTGTTTCCGTGACTGCTTCAGGCTACAATATGTTTTTTCGTTCCTCATTAAGTTTTGGAAATATTGTTTGAATTGGAATTTTGTCACCTATAACCTTCTTTAAACATGAAACATGGAAAACTGGATGCACTCACGAAGAAGCAGGAAGCTCCAATTTGTATGCCATAGTACCAATATTTTGCAACACCTTGTAAGAACCATATTACTTTGGCAATAATTTATTATCTTTCTTATCTTACTTGAGGGACAATTTTTTGTATGGTTGTAGCCATAAAAATACCCAGTCTCCTACATCAAAAATTATCTCACTACGATGTTGATATTCATGTTGTTTCATTCAATTTTGTGTCAAATTTAGGCTATCCTTTAAGACTTGGAGAACTTGTTTTTGATGCTTGATGTGATCTTCTACTACTTAAATCATGGAATTTTCTCTTAAATATGATGTGATGGAAAGTGGATGATATCCATGAAGTGCCATAAATGGGGTCATTTTTTCTGCAGTATGGAAGGATGATAAGATGAGCTATGAGCTAGTTGAGTACCAAGAAAATAAAATAATTCCATCTAAAAAATTCCAGTAAGAATGGGATCTCTGTCACACATAATAATCTTTTGGTTTCCATGTAGATTTTTAATGTTTTCCATAAATGTAGTAGCAACTATACTTGCTTTAAATGGATGAGATAATGCACAAAAGTGTGCATACTTGGTAAGTCTATCAAATACCACCATGATGACAATATTTCCTTTGGACTTATTTAAACCTGTGATAAAATCCATTTAAACCTTCTCCCAACATTGACCTGGAATGGATAAAGGTTGTAGAAGACCCAAAGTCTTAATTGTCTCAACTTTATTTTGATGGAAAACCAAACATTCTACCACAAAATTTTGAATATAAGATCTAAGGCCATCCCAAAAAAAAACTTTCTTCATCCTGTGGTAATTTTTTAAAAATCTTGAGTGCCCTCCTAAAGGAGAAGTGTGAAATTCCAAAAAGAATATTTTATTTTAGTTTGGAATTCTTACAAAGATATAAGAGATATTTTTACCATAAGGAATCATTTTTCCAACTAAATGTATCAGATGTACTGGGATCTTGTTGCAACTTTTGAATGAGTGTCAACACTTCTTTGTCCTTCTTCCATCCATCCCTTGCTTCGGTTATCCAATCTAGTTGGATAATATAAATGGCACAAAGCAATGCTTCCACCTCTTCATCCTTTCTTCAAAGTTCATCTGCAACAACATTTAGCTTCCCTTTTTTGTATATGATCTCAAAGTCATAACCCAACATATTTGTGACCCATTTTTGTTTCTCTTATGAAGATATTCTTTGTTCCAAAAAGTTTTTAAGACTATCATTATCATTTTTTACCTTGAAGTGTCTTCCCATTAGGTAAGGTCACCATTTCTTTAGTGCATGTAGTATTGCCAACATTTCCTTCTCATAAATAGCTTTCTGTAAATACTTTCCTTTGATTGGATGAATTTCAAAAGTAGTGGGTATTCCTTCTAGCATTAAAACAACACCAATTCAATTTCCTAAGGCATCACATTCCATAATAAAGGTTTTTGTGAAGTCTGGCATAGCTAAGACCGGTGCTAGGCACATTGCCTATTTAAGATGTTAAAAGGCCTTAGTTGCTTCAAGATTCCATGAAAATGCATCTTTATTCAATAATGTTGGTAGAGGTGCTGCTATTATCCCATAATGCTTAACAAACTTGCGATAATACCCTGTTAACCTGATAAATCCTCAGAACTAATTTTTGTTTGTGGGTACTTTCCATTCCTTAAGGGCTTTAATTTTGTTAGGGTCTACCTTAACACCCTCATGAGATACATTATCACCCAGATATTCAACCTCTTGTACTCCAAAGAAACATTTGGAGGTTTTTTCATATAATTGTTTCTCCTCCAATAGTTTTAGCACCCTATCAACATGTTGAACATGATCCTTCCAAGACCTATTATAGATTAGTATATCATCAATAGATACTAACTCAAATTTTCTAACCCTTAAAATGTACACGGTGCATTGGTAAGGCCAAAAGGCACGACCAAAAATTCATAATGACCATCATGAGTTCAAAATGTTGTTTTTGGAATATCTTTAGTCTTCATTCTAATTTTATGATATCCTGAATGAAGATCGAACTTGGTAAAATAAATTTCTCTATGTAATTCATCCAATAATTCATCAATCACAAGAATGGGAAATTTATATTTAATAGTGAGTTTATTGAGCTCCCTATAATCTGGACATATGCACCATGATCTATCTTTATTTTCCACTAATACTACTGGAGCAAAGAAAGGACTTTTACTAGGTTGAATTATACCAGCCTCTAAAATTTCTGCAATCTTACGTTTAATTTCACTCTTTTGGACATAAGGATATCTATAAGGCCCGATGTTTTAAGGAACACTTCCTGGAATCAAATGAATAGCATGTTCATTATGGAAAATAGGTGGTAGTCCTTTGGGAGTTTCAAACACCTTTGAATTATTTTCCAAGATGTTTTGGAGATCTGGAGAAATAGAAGATTTTAATGTTGGAACTTCTTGTGAGAATTATTGTGCAATTACACCTCATTGTTATTTATTCGGAAGCTTTGTCATGACATTAGGGCTTATTATCTTTCCCGAATTCCCTGCGATACCCTTTAGTTCGACTTCCTTTCCTTCCGAAAAAAATTTCAAGAAAAGTTCTTGAAAATTAAAAGCTATCGTCCCGAAAGATTGTAACCATTGTACGCCTAGTACAACATCAACACCTCCCATTGAAATGGAAAGCATTAGACTATTCAGTACATATTCCCCCATGGTTAGCTTGATATTATGTTATTTTCTAGAGAAATGTATAGTTCCTCCATTTGAAATCATCACTTGAAATTCCAACGCTGGGTATAGGAAGCAATTCAATTCCTTGGATACATTACAATGAATAAAATTATGGGTACTACCCGAATCATTCAACACTATTACCTTTTTCTTCTTGATATGTCCTTCTATCTTGAGAGTTTGAGGAGTGGTACTTCCTACCAATGCATTACACGAAATATCTTGAATATCAATTACCCTTATATTCAATTTTTGGAAGTACTTAATGTGCTCCTCCCATGAACCCTTTTGTTTGAGATTTTTGAATTGGCTAAAGAAGGTGTTTCTTTATGTATCCTTAAAATGTTCTATCATTTCCTTCGTAAAAATTGACTAAGTGAAATTTTTTTACGAGAGCAAAGCCATCGATAGCATAAAAATGTATTTTTTTATAAATATAAAGTTTCAATGCATACCTTTTGTGTGTTTTTCATGTTATTGAGATCAAAATATTTCTCCATCTGTAGTATCCATGTTACAACATCTTTACCATCAAAATTCCTCATATCAATCTTTAGAATATGGTGGGTCTTCCATCCAACATTAAATTTTATGAAATCACGATTAAAATTTATTTTTTTCTCATCATGAGTTTCCTCCACTATATTTTCACCATTAGGAATAATTTCTTGTGTCAACTTTGCTAAATATTCCTTCAAACCTTCCATTTTTTCTTCCATGCCATTCTTCAAACTAGCTTAGCTTCCATGCCTTTATTCAAACCCTCCATATTAGCTTTGTTGAAAATATTGTCATTGATGGCAAAGAAGGCAAAGAACAACAACAGGGAATATACAGCAGAGGCAGAGTGACAGAAGCAGTAGCAGCAGAGGCAAAGCCGTTATAAAATTCTGAGAATCGCCCAAGCCGGTGGATACATTCATATGTATAATTCTGAGAATCATACCCCAAGCTGAGCGTTATTTATAAATATATGAATAAATTCTGAGAATCGCCCAACCCGGAGGATAGATATATAATAGTCCGAGAATCATTACCCGATGGGCGTTACATATTTAAACACAAACCTTATTCCTGGAATCGCTTAACTCCAGCGGAAAAGTATATATATATAAACATATATATATATATACAAAACGTATACAAATATATCAGTTATATAAGTGGAGCGCTTTATTATAAGAACCAAGCTTTATACGGTGGGACCCCTCCCCAATCGCAATCGGAGCATCGTAGTATGGGCCAATCGGAACATCCAACCAAAAACTTGCGATTGCGATTGAAGCCCAGACCCGATGGGCTTATAAACTATGATTAACAAATGTTTTCAGTTCCATGTTCCAATCGCATCGGCAAAATGCAGTGAATAGGGTGATACAATCGCATCGGAGTATCTGAAGTTGCGATTGCGATCAATCACAATCGGAGATTGCTGGCAGAGTTAAACAATCACAATCGAAACAATCGCAGGAGCGATCAATCGCAATCACAAGAGAGTCAGTGCATCGGAAAGCGTGACAAGTGGGCCCGAAAGGAGTTTTATATGTTTTAAAATAGGCTTCATTATATGAACCGAGAATATGCTAAGGTGTATTAAAAGGGCAGATTATATGATTAAATCATCTTATAATTAAGCCAAGAGATAAAGTTGGGCTATATATATATATATATATATATATATATATATATATATATATATATATATATATATATATATATATATATATATATATACCAAAAGGCATTATCACACACACACACACACACACACACACACACACACACATATATACATATAACGATGTTAAGTATGTTAGTGTGGTTCGTAGACCCACTGTCAGCCTAACAAAGAGGGCGAGCTATTAATGTAATTAAATTGTGATATATGAATGTTCCACTTCGCTAACTCACCACATCTTGATCACACTGTGAACAGTATATTAAAGTGCTTTAAAGTCATACTACATTTTATTTATTTAAAAGGCTCAGTTACACATATGCATCAATTACACCACAGCACAGGACAGAAAAGACAAAACAGAATCAAAGAAAAGACAAATGCGTAGCTAGCCAAGAGGATGAATGAGTGAGCTGGAATTCACATTGTAATTCAAATGTAAATGTTTTTATTGTTTTTATTGTTTGTGATGCATTGGCAAGTCTCCGAGAGAGAACAAATTCTCACTGTAATGTTAAATTGATACCTATAGTTATATTTCCTGAATAAGCAGATAAAAGGAGTGAGAAGGCAAAAGGCAAAGAGACATGACTGTCCATTTCGAATTCCAAGTAGAATACAAACAGTCATGTGAGGAAATCTATAAATAATATCATCTTGATATGCAAAAAAAAAGAAAGAGGGGAGAGAGAGTAAATCTAGAGAAGGCAGAGTATAGAAGTGTAAGGCAGAGAAGACTAAAAGAAGAGCAGAAAGAGAAGCTACAGAACAGAGCTGATATCTGAGGTGAATCAGCAAACATTCAGTTTGGAAAATTGAGGAAGTTGTTTCCCCCAGCTGCTTGAGGAATGACACACAATGAGTCGACGTGAGGTTGGAGCCAGTTGGTGCCTCGTAAAAATCGCGGAGTTGGTGCCTTTGCAAGTTAAAGCCAGAATTGAGGATAGAGCCTCCCGTAGGTTTGGTGCCTCGTTATAAAAACAGTGGTGAGAGGGAGTTGGAGCTTTCCTTTGCATCACAACAATAATAAGATGTGGTTTTCTCCCTTTATGGGTTTCCACTTACATCTTCTATCTCTGTGTGTGTTTCTTATGTGTTGATGTGATTCTTTCAATATTCTTAATTGTTTGTTGCTCTCAACATAAGTGTGGTGTCATATTAATTTAATATTGACTGCAACATTTTAATACTGTTCACAAATTAAGCTATAAATAATTTGGTGAAAATTTTGAAGATATTATGTATGTATTAAAATGATTCACCCCCCCCTCTCAGTTTAATTAAAGATCAAACAATTGGTATCAGAGCCAAGTTCCTTAGTACCAGTCTAACAGCTGAAAGGAGATCCTAGGTTCCCAAGATGGCTAGTAAAGAAGGAGGCTCAACCAAAAAATCCCCTTTCTTCACTGGTGAAAATTATCCTTTCTAGAAAATCAAAATGAGGACATACATAATGTCTCTAGGAATAGAAGTCTGGGCTGCAGTGGAGTTAGGATATGCCCCAAAGGCAACTGACACAGATAAAGAAACAAAACAAGATTGTGTGGCTAATGCAAAAGCCATGAATGCCATCTTGAATGGATTATGTGAAGCATAGTTTATTAAAGTAATGGACAAAGACTCTGACAAAGAAATATGGGATACTCTTGAGAACATACATGAGGGAGACAAGAAATTAAAGACTGTCAAACTTCAAGTCTATAGAGCCCAGTTTGAGAACTTAAAAATGAATGATGATGAAGACATTGCCAGTTTCTTCCTAAAAGCTACAGAAATTATTAACAATATGAAAGCTCTTGGAGAAAAAATGCCAGAAAGTATAATTGTGCAAAAGATTCTAAGATCCCTTCCATCCAGGTTTAATCCAAAGGTGTCTGCAATAGAAGAAACAACTGATTGGGAGACCTTGACCATGAACCAGCTACTTGGAAATCTAACAACCTATGAAATGAGGCTCCCACAGAAGAAGCCAAGTACGAGGGAAGCAGCCTTTAAAACATAAAAGAAGAAAGAAGAAGAGCAAGAAATATGCTCTTGCTCAGATGAAGAAGAAGAAAATTTTGTCAAGAAACTGGATAGAGGCTCAGGTAAATACAAAGGTAAACTTCCTTTCAAGTGCTTTAACTGTGGAAGAGTTGGACACTATGCTGCTAAGTGTCCTCACAAGAAAGCTAGGAATCAGGCTCAAAAGTCAGAGAAAAATAAATCAAAGAACTGGCAGAAGGGAAATAAGTTCAGCAGAAAATCCTTCTATACTCAACAAGACAGCAGTACATCTGAAGATTTAGATGAACCCTCAAATGAAGAAGGAACCTTAGAATTTTTATTGATGGCCATAGAAGATCTTGAGGGACTCCTACTAGAAGATGAAGAATAAGAAGGGGAAGTCGACCTTGAGGGGGAGCTAAGAAGTGCACTGGAGGAGATTGACATACTCAAACTAAAATGTAGAAAAAAAAAAGAGATCCTCCTCAAATATGTGAAAGAAGATCAAAATTTAGAAGTCCTCATACAGCTGAAGGTAAAGCTTGAAGAAGCCAAGAAGATAGAAGACATATTACTTCAGCAAATCAAGGATAAAACTCGAGAACAAGAGAAGCTGGAGGAAGAAATTGTATGTCTGAGGAAGAAATTCGAAAATTCTCAAAAGAAAGTGTATATAAACTCTTCTCAAACAACAAGCTCTGGTAAGTTGGATGAAATTTTGGATGCTCAAAGATCTCCCTTGATAAAAACCGGAATAGGCTATGAAGGAGAATCAAGTAAAAGCAAAGAAAAGGAAAATAGAAAAACTATCTTTGTAAAAGCAAAGAAGAATGATGAAGCACCTCAAATAAATCCTACAAAAGAAGAAACATGTAATAAGGATGACAGAGATCAGAAGAAATCTCAAGTAACAAAGAATGCAATAAATACTAAAATGATAGAAAAAGAATCATATGCCCCTAAGTATGTCAAATTTGGAAGCCATCAAGGGAGATTCTTCCCTCCTATGAAGAATGCCACCTGTTATGTCTGCCACAAGCCGGGACACATTGCTGCATATTGTTATGCAAGGAAGAGTAATTCAGACCTGCAAAAGATGCAAATAGTGAAGAGACTGTCTCAAACAAACAAATGGAGAAAACAACCTTACATCAGGTATGCAAATAATTTCTATGGTTATTGTTTTTATTGTAAGGAATTTGGCCATAAAATTATTGAATGTAGAAATTATGGACAAAGTTTGATGTTCAACACCTCAAGGAGGTTTATGAATCAAAGAAATTTTGCTCATACTCACAATTCTGCAAAAACTATGATCAAATGCTGTATATGCAATCAAGTTGGACATATACCTTCCAAATGTCCTCTGAAAGGATGTGATTCATCAAGTCACAAAAGATACCAAACAAAAGGATGCCCCCAGTGGATAAATAAGGAGAATAAGTGTGACTTAGCTCTAACTGCTCAAGACCTAAAAATCTAGTGGTACCTGGACAGTGGCTGCTCAAAACACATGACTGGGGATAAAAGCAAGTTTATAACTCTTGATGAAAGGAAATATGGCAATGCTACTTTTTGCAATGATAAATCAGGAAAGATCAAGGGAAAAGGCTCAGTCAGCATAGACAATGGCAGAGGAAAAGCCCAAGATGTACTATTTGTTGATGGGCTGAAAGCAAATTTACTGAGTGTTAGTCAGATGTGTGACAAAGGGTGTGAAGTTATTTTTAGAGCACAGGATTGTGAAGTCAGATCAAGCACCACAGGTAAGACTCTGCTCAAAGGAGTTCGAACAGAGAGCAATGTTTACATCGTGAAAGAGGAAGATGAAGCATGCCATATTATAAAACTTGAGGAGTCATGGTTATGGCATAAAAGATTGGGACATCTCAGCTTCAATCACATCATCAGACTAAGCAAGAAGAAAGCTGTCAAAGACACGCCAGAAATAAAGAAGTCATCCAATACCATATGCAAATCTTGTCAATTGGGTAAAAAAACTCACACATCCTTTAAGGCCAAAGAGGAGTTATCAACAAGAATACCACTTCAGCTTGTGCACATGGATCTGTGTGGACATGCAAGAACTAAAACACCAAGTGGAGAATCCTACTTCATGCTGATAATAGATGATTTCTCCAGAATGACATGGGTTGCTTTTCTCAAGAATAAATCGGAAGCTCTGGACAAATTCAAAATATTCAAAGCATTAATAGAAAATCAGACAGGATGCAAGCTTAAATGCATCAGATCGGACAGAGGAGGTGAATTCACAGATTATGACTTTGTAGATCTATGCAATGAATATGGCATAAAACAAAAATTTACTATTGCATGGACACATCGGAAGAATGGAGTAGCAGAGAGACAAAATAGATCTGTTCAACAAATAGCCAGAGCCATGATGCAAGAGAATAATATTCCACAAACCTTCTGGGCAAAAGCAGTACACACAGCAGTGCATATTCTGAACAAAGCCCACTTAAGGCCAAGCAGTGACAAGACTCCCTATGAACTATGGCATGGGAAACCTGCTTCAATTAAAAATTTTAGAATCTTTGGAAGTAAGTGTTACATAAATAAGAACGATGAAAATCTTGAGAAATTTGATGCAAGAGCAGATGAAGGGATATTTCTAGGATATGCATCCAGAAGTAAAGGGTACAGATGCTACAATTACACTCTTCGGAAAATAGTTGAATGTATTGATGTGAGATTTGATGAAGAACTTCCAAACAACACAAGAAATACAGACTGCTGCAGTCCATCAGACAACCATGAAGAAGAAGACCATAATGATGATGAAACAAGCAAGACAACAGAAGATGCAGAGTTGAGCTCGAAAACCCCCTCAAGATACAATCAGAAGAATCATCCTGAAGATTAGATCATATGAGATAAGAAAGCAGGGGTCCAGACAAGAAGGCAGCTAACAGAACAAACTGAAGAGGTATACATAGCCATGCTGTCACAAATAGAGCCAAAGAAAATTGAAGAAGCCATCAAGGAAAAGTCTTGGGTCAAAGCAATGAATGAAGAATTGGACCAAATTGAAAAGAACAATACCTCGGAACTAGTTCCTAGACCAATTGAGAAAAATATCATTGGCTCAAAATGGGTATTCAAAAATAAAATGAATGAGGAAGGACATGTAATCAAGAATAAAGCCAGACTTGTATGCAAAGGATACTCACAAATTGAAGGACTTGATTACGATGAAACATTTGCCCCTGTAGCTAGAATGGAAGCTATCAAAATGTTCCTGGCATTTGCATGATACCAAAACTTCAAAGTATATCAAATGGATGTAAAATCTGCATTTCTGAATGGAGACTTAGAAGAAGAAGTCTACATGGAACAACCATAAGGCTTCTCATTGGCAGACAAAGAAAACTATGTGTGCAGACTGAAGAAGGCCCTATATGGACTAAAACAGGCTCCTCGTGCTTGGTACTCAAGGCTGGATAAATGTTTGAAAAACAAGGTTTTAAGAGAGGTGGAGTAGACAACAATCTATATATAAAATCCGATGAAGATGAACTCCTGATTGTTGTAGTATATGTTGATGACATTATGTTTGGAAGCAACAAAGATGAACTAGCAAAAGGGTTTGCTGATGAGATGAAAACAGAGTTTGAAATGTCTATGATTGGAGAGCTCAGTTTCTATTTGGGACTACAAATTCAACAAAAGAACACAGGCACATTCATCTCTCAAGAAAAATACTTAAAATAAATGCTGAAAAGATTCAAAATGGAGGACTGCAAACCTGTGACTACCCCCATGATCATGGGATGCAAGATGTGTGCTGATGATGGGTCTACAGATGTAGATAAAAAACTCTACAGATCCATGATAGGAAGCCCGCTGTATTTGACAGCATCAAGACCAGACATCATGCTAGCAGTAGGATTTGTGGCTAGATATCAAGCAGCACCTAATCAAAATCACTTTCTTGCAGTCAAAAGAATATTCAGATATCTACAAGGAACTACACAGTATGGGCTTTGGTATCCTAAAGGAAAAAACCTCACTTTGACAGCATACATAGATGCAGATTAGACCAGCTGTGTGGAGGACAAGAAAAGTACAAGTGGAGGTGCTTTCTATCTAGGAAAAAGTCTGGTGGCATGGTTAAGCCAGAAACAAACATCTATCTCTCTATCTACAGCAGAAGCAGAATATATAGTAGCAGCAACATGTTGTACACAAGTCATGTGGATGAAGAAAACTCTTCAAGACATGAAGGTAAGCATTGATGAACCTATCTCAATTAAATGTGATAATACAAGTGCTATAAGTATATCTAAAAATCCTGTACTTCACTCAAAAGCTAAACATATTCCAATCAAGTATCATTTTCTACAAGAACAAGTGGCTCAGAAGATAGTAAAACTGGAGTATGTACCAAAAAAAGAATAGACAACAGATATATTTACTAAACCACTTGCCAGAGAACCATTCAAATATTTGAGAGACAGACTAGTGGTAGTATCTGTAGATGCTACTCTCTAATATGAAGAGAAAGCACAGTTTTAGGGAGAGAACAGAAACGAAAATATCATTCCCAGGGGGAGATTAACCACGCAAGGGAAGCATAAAATAGGTCCACATGATCAAAGAGCTATAAGATAATATTCTCAGTATTATTAGCATTCAGCATGAAAAAGGTCAGTAGCAGAGAAAAAATAACATTAACTTGCTTACACCTAAAGTAGTATATTGAGCGTTGAAGCAATAACTTCTTCTATATTTAAAATTGCATGCCTTCCTGAAGTCGGTACATGTATAACTCCAAGGCCTTTTTCTTAATATCAGTTACAAAACTGTACGAAGGCTGCTTGCTGAGTTTTCAATCAAACATCTTGAATATGCTTTTGCGGAAATTTGTTCTGATAGAACAGTCAAAATATCTGAAGAATAAAGGAATAACTATGATTACCATCTAAATAAAATTGCACGGTTGACAAGTAAAACTAACCAAAACATTGAAGGGTTTGTTTTGAAAACACATTATACAAAAAGGAAAGTCAGTTGGCTTCTAATATTGAAAGATATTGCCCATTATTACAATGAGTTGTAAGCTCTGGTTTGATTCATTGTTTACAACAACAACAAGGACCTTTCAGTCGTTAAGTGCATCATCTTTGTCTGCAATCTAGCACAGATGATAAACAACAGGCACTACAGATGAAACATAGCTATAAAACATATATTGGCTCACTATATCAGACAGAGACAAAATGTATATTCAAGTTCGATAATCCTTAAAGTGTTCTCTCAACAAGTCCTGTACAATAGTCTGGAGCAGCAGGGTACAAAGAAAGAAAATGGTGGTCTAAACACAAATCAAAGAAAGCAAATGCAACGACAGAGCCTATATGGAGAAATAAGGTGCCGTTCTTTGCCATTGATGTCAAAGGGGGAGGAAGAGCAAGCAACAGGAGGAGGAGCAGGCAAACAGAGAAAGTATATTGCCATCAATGCCAAAGGGGGAGACTGTTGAAAATATTGTCATTGATGGCAAAGAAGGCAAAGAACAGTAGCAGGGAATATACAGCGAAGGCAGAGGCAGAGGCAGAGTGATAGAAACAGTAGATGCAGAGGTAGAGCCGTTATAAAATTCCGAGAATCGCCCAACCCGGAGGAAAAATATATAATAGTCCGAGAATCATTACCCGATGGGCGTTACATATTTAAACATAAACCTTATTTCGGTAATCGGTTAACTCCAGCGGCAAAGTATATATATATAAGCATATATATATATACAAAACTTATACAAATATATCAGTTATATAAGTGGAGCGCTTTATTATAAGAACCAAGCTTTATACGGTGGGACCCCTCCCCAATCGCAATCCGAGCATCGCAGTATGGGCCAATCGGAACAACCAACCAAAAACTTGCTATTTCGATTGAAGCCCGAACCTGATGGGCTTATAAACTATGATTAACAAATGTTTTCAGTTCCATGTTCCAATCGCATCAGCAAAATGCAGTGAATAGGGTGATACAATCGCATACGAGTATCCGAAGTTGCGATTGTGATCAATCGTAATCGGAGATCGCTGGCGGAGTTAAACAATCACAATTGGAACAATCGCAGGAGCGATTAATCGTAATCGAAGGAGAGTGAGTGCATCGGAAAGCGTGACAAGTGGGCCCGAAAGGAGTTTTATATGTTTTAAAACAGACTTCATTATATGCGCCGAGAATATGCTAAGGTGTATTAAAAGGGAAGATTATATGATTAAATCATCTTATAATTAAGCCAAGAGATAAATTTGGGCTATATATATATATATATAGATATATTAAAAGGCGCTGTCACACACACACACACACACACACACACACACACACACACACACACACACATATATATATATATATATATATATATATAACGTTGTTGCGATAAGCCGCGTGGTCTGTAGACCCACGGGCCTCAGCTTAATGGGAGGGTGATTATTAATGTAATACAATTATGATATATGTATGTTCCGGAATGTGGAACTTGCCACATCAACAAGACACTCGTGGAATGAAAAGGGTTGGAATTTTCGTGTTTTAAAAGTCAGCAATTACATTTTATTTATTTAAAAGGCTCAGTTACACATATGCAGCAAGTACACCACAACAGAGGACAGAAAAGACAAAACACAGTCAAAGAAAAGACAAATGCGCAGCTAGCCAAGAGGGTGAATGAGTGAGCTAGAATTGACATTGTAATTTGAATGTAAATTTTTTAATTGTTTTTATTGTTTGTGATGCATTGGCAAGTCTCCGAGAGAAAAAAAATTCCCACTGTAATGTTAAATTGATGCCTACAATTATATTTCCTGAATAAGCAAATAAAAGGAGTGAGAAGGCAGAAGGCAAAGAGACATGACTGACCATTTTGAATTCCATGTAGAATACAAACAGTCATGTGAGGAAATCTATAAATAATATCATCTTGATATGCAAAAAAAAAAAAAGAGAGAGGAAATCCAGAGAAGGGAGAGTATAGAAGTGTAAGGAAGAGAAGACTAAAAGAAGAGAAGAAAGAGAAGCTACAGAACAGAGCTGATATCTGAGGTAAATTAGCAAACATTCAGTTTGGAAAATTGAGGAAGTTGGAGCTTCCCTATCAAGTTGAAGCTTGATAGATTTCAGTTGTAGTTGACTGAGGTTGGAGCCTCCTGTAGGTTGGTGCCTGCAGAAAGTCAGTGGTGAGAGGAAGTTGGAGCTTGCCTTTGCATCACAACAACAATAAGATGTGGTTTTATCCCTTTATGGGTTTCCACTTATATCTGCTGTCTTTGTGTGTTGATGTGATTATTTCAATTTGCTTAATTGTTCTCTGCTCTCAACATAAGTATGGTGTCACATTAATTTAATATTGGCTGCAACATTTTAAGACTGTACACAAATCAAGATGTAAATAATTTTGGTGAAAATTTTAAAGATATATGGGTAATAAACCCATTCACTCCCCTCTCTTCGCTTAATTAAAGATCCAACAAGCTTCCACACCTTTCTTCAAACCATCCATATTATTCTTCAAACCATCCATCTTCGCTTCCACTCCTTTCTTCAAAAATTCCATTTCATGTTTTGTTGCTCTTTGCGAGAGTGAAATTTGGTGCACTTGCTCTTGTAATTTTGATATGTCATGTTGCACTTCTTAATCTTCATGAGTTGTAGTAGAATATTCTGAGTGCTTAATGGGTGTTGAATTATTTTTAGGGGGCAATTTAGAACCCAATACTGAAATCTATGCTTCAATATGCCCTTGGAATCACTTCAAACTTATTTTTCAAACAAGACATATGCAATTTGAAAAAAAATACACACATTTTTCTTATTTTTTAGGAGCTCAATATTGAAACTTAATTATCTCTGTGATTTTGGATCTTCAATATCTAAAATTCGGTCCTGTATATCCCTCTAAATATTCTTTCAAATGCCACATGTCTGACCTGATTTAGATGTTTCAGGACAAAGTTATGCCAAATCTCCCATAATGACCTAATTATGGACTGGTTTAGTAGAGAGAACTTGTACGATGTACCACATGTCACTATTTCCTCCGTTTTTGAAATTGATACACAGGAAAGTACAACCCATTTAATTTTGGTCACTTTTTACAAAATTCCAATCTGATGCTCAAAGAGAGAGTTATGGTGATTTTCTCAATTTCACCTCTTTTAGATGAAATTTGGGAGCTTGCAAAAAACTTAACTTTCACATACCATATATCTGAAAATATTGCGAACCAAGATCTGAAATTTTTACTCAAAGTTCCTCAGGATTTCAGTTTCCCGTGGTAAAACTTTCTGCTTCTGAACCTTCTTATAAAAAACATTATAGAAAAAATTCCATGATGAACTATTTGGAGTAGAAAAACCCTAGAATCCAAAGCTCTGATACCAAATGTTATGAAACTAGCTCAAAAAATAGAAGAAACGAGAGATCAATGCCTTATAAATAAGCCACTTCAAGGGGGAAACCTCCTTTACATTACATAAATGAACAATTCTTGGTTGATACAAATGACAAAACCTCCTTATATATATAGGAGCCCATGGGGTCACAATATAATCCTAGCTGACCTAAAAATAATAATGTAAGGGCACAATAATAACAATATGGGGGTTACAGGGGTACAATAATAAAAATAAGGGGGCTACACTAGTAATATAGGGACATAACAAAAGGTCTATTCTAACTGTCTCTAGTGGTTCTTCCCTATAAAATTATTTTTTCGTTATGAGATATGGATACCTAATAGAGTATGTATGGTAAATTCCCTATTTGTATGTGTGTGTGTTTGTGAGGATGATGTTATATTCCTAACAAGTGGGAAATTACTTCTCATGAAGCACATAAATGCATTGTTTGATAATTCATGCTCACCATTTATGATTGCATCATAACAATCTCTAACTTGAAAACAAAAAATCCAAACTGAAATAATTTCTAAGGTTACCTTTATAATATAGAAACTTTGTGCATTAAAGAGTAAAAATTTACCATCAAATGAAATTTTAGTTTAAAGAGAATAAACAGTAATTCACAATTAATATGACAATGTCTTCTCTAAATTTTCAAATCAACATACAACACGACAAGTTAGAGGTGCATTTCAATTCAATAGATAGATATTTTCCATTTCCTTTTATCAAACCCATAAACCAAAAACATAAATCAGATTCAAAAATAATTTCTAGTTACTTATGCATGCACTTCTTGTTGGCCACAAAAATTCAGTATAAGTGTTCCTTTCTTCCTCCAAAATTTCATTTTTTCCCTCAGAACACACTATGTACTTTTAACAAAATAAGAATAGAAATTTCCAGGTATGAAAATAAATTTTCCAAATCACAATTATGAATTTAAGAATAACATAAAAACATTAGAATGACATATATGAAAAATAAATTCATACATTTCATCAAAATTTTATGATAAAAACTTTTATATTTCTGGTTGTACACCAAGTTTTAGAAACTTCAGAGTAGGATTTTCAAGGATAACTGTAGGATAAATGAAAACTTTTTATAAAATTCAAAGTAGGACTATGCAAGGTAGGAGTTTATGTGGGTGTATAATACCAAACCTTGGTATGGGTAGGATATAGCTATACACATATGTTCTTTTTAGTCAAGTCATACTAGAGTTTTAAAGGTATGATTGATTAAATATGGGTCTAGCATCAATGGGAAGAATAATCTGTTTATATCAGAAATGTTAATGTCCCTATGTTTTGTCTCATGCATTTCCTTGTTCACAAATACTTAGGGACTGCAAGGAGTTTCCTCCTGTTTGGAAGGGGATGTTCCTGAGGAAACCATGGGCTTCCCCCATAGCCTCTATACGTTTCCTTCCCAAAATGGTGACGTTCGGGAGGCAAGAATTGAATTTTTGAGGGATGTCTAAGGGCTTCCTGTCCAAAATGGTGCCTATATGGCACCGATTCTCCTAAAATATATTACTTAGTATGGTTGGAACTAATAACATAGTAAATCATCTATTGAATGCATGTCGTCAAATGAAACCTTACCCCCATACCCTATCATTGAAGTCTTAAACTTTGTGCTACATAGGTCTAAATATGCACATTTATTAAAACCATATCTTTGGTACGTGAAAAAAATATAACATTAATAATAAGAGGTTTTAGAACTCAACATGTTGGTGGAAAGGCATGACTGTATACTGAGGACTCTATGAAAATAGAGCTACAAAGGGAAACATGTATAATGCTACCACTAAAAAGCTCAATATGATATATAAATGAAAATAGGAAAATTTGATTGCCCTAGTTCTGTGAACCATGAATCTAGTGGTGAATTGGGGGAGAACATGGTTAAAAAACACCTAAATCAAAATAAAAAATATGCAGTCTAATATTTTTAAAGATACCCTTTAGAATTATATCAATATTATTTTTAATAATTTTCACTTTCCAATCATGTTGTGTAGTATATATAGAGAAACTGCAGGATTTGTACTCCTTCAAATTTGTTGTATCTAGGGTTCTCATAAACTAGTAGAGTGATGGAATGTTGAATATTAATTATGGGTTGTTCATATACTCTTTGTTTTAGCTTTGCAAGCGAAGAGGAAATATGCCCTAACATCTGTAGGTTGGTCTTAGATTACTTTCACTAGATTTTGAAGAATGACATAATACATAGAACAACTGAGAAACCTATTCCCCAACAAAGTGATAATATTTCAAAGTACAATGGAGCTTCCCAAAGCCTAAACAATTTTAGAAAAAAACTATATCTCTCAGGCTACTCTTATAAATATACGAATATAAAAAAAAAATCACATTTCTATGCATTATGATGTTCTCCATACAAAAACCTGTAAAGGCTACAACAAAATAATGCCATTGACATGTAATCATACTCATTTTTTCAATGGAGCCCATTAGGTCCGTGTGTTGAACGTGGGAGCTCTGATACCACTTGTAACACACAACCACCCTTTGTTTTTTCTTTTCGATCTTCCATAAGTTTTCAGGATGTTTCCTCACTGCTACTCTAGTGGTTTTCTCTCATATGAGTTCAAAGAAAAAATATTTCTAATCCTTTAGGGTTTATTACAATGAAAAGTTCTTGTCCCTCCTTTAGGATCAAATACTATCCATAGTAGAACTGTGCACTACTCAAAGACCTAGTACTCTAGGACAAGGAGATAAGGTGATGAGGAGTGTCAAGAGAAGAAAGTTTTGATTATTGAGTAGCTTTGGAGATATTCCAATCCCTACGGTTCAGGTTTGGAGGTTGGAACACCACAAGAGTCACTTGTGGGCTTGGAACCCAAGGTTGTGGTTTTTCAGCCATTCATGTTTGGGTTAAAAGCATTGAGAATTTTAGACATGTGATGGATGGAGATGAAAGAAAATGGGGATGAGAATCCAAGGCTTCGAGAATCCTCGAAATCTGAGATGTCCTTGATGAGTTATAAAATTTTGAAGGTCGACAATGCATTTTTGGCACATAATTCATGTAGGCTTGGAATGCATTTGTCAAAAGACCTACCTATTCAATTATCCCTTATAAAGTATATAAATATAAGGTGAGAGAACTCATTTTAGATCTCCAATGCACATCCATTAATAGGAGATAAACCTTTGAGGTAGCCGAGTTAGCTAAGAAGGCAGATCAGACTTGTTTGGTATTTCTTTTGTGGGTATATTTGTGTTTTACAAGGCTAGAGTAATACAAGAGGCTACAAAATTTTTAAGGACGTTTTGGTGGATGAATTTGGGACATTTTGAGGTGGATATTCCTCCTAGGAAGTAGGCCGCATTAGTAAATAGCACCTTCATGTGGGTTGAAGGCTTGTTCTCTCTTGCAAGAGGGTTGTAAGGTTGTTAGAAGTCACAAGAAGGGCCACAGGTAGGAACAAGAACCTGGGAGCTGAGCTTGGAGTGTGATATGGCCTATAAAAATAACTAAGTGTGGGAATATTAGTGTCGTGAAAGGCCTCGATCTAGGAAAAGGTTTTGGAGTACTAAAAGAGGGTTGTTGTGGACTGCCAAGAAGCCCTAACTATAGAACCAAACCTACCACAATGACATCATCCCTTGAAGAGTGTAGAGGTATGGTATTACTGATGAATTGGATGTTATAGAATCCATCCTAGTGTGGAAATAATTGATTGCATCCTGTAAGAGCCATTTGGAGGACTTGTCTTGATGGTTGAAAGCCCCTCCTAGCACAAGGTTTCACGGTGGAGGTATTGGGCATGATTGGACTAGTGGAGGGTAGCATGTTGATGGCTCAAAGTGGCCCTTCACAAGCAGTCATAACGAGAGCTTGACAGATGATATTTGGGTTGAGGATTGAGCCTAATGTGTAGCTATTTGATGGCCAAAAGAAGCTACTAGCTTCGCAAATTGGAGCTCAACTGTTGGCCAACTTAGAAGAGCATATTGGATCAACCCATGTTCATTTTAGTAGAATAAAATTGAAGAGTGATAGGTGGAACCGTCCTGGAGACTCTATGTGTTGTCACTTGATGGAATAAGGGGACGTTAAAGAGTAGAACGGGAGTGAAGGACAGACAGGACAAGATACTACATAGAGACTGTAACGAGATTGTTAGTGTATCTTATATTCTTGTACTTGTGCATAATTTATGCTCATTATCCCTTGTACAGGAGCCCTAGATTATTGTATTATATGTTACAAATATAATGAAGATGGGTTACATATGTTTTTGTTATTGTTCTTATTGTGCACATGATTGGTTTACAGAATTAGTTTGTTCCTCTATACTAAGTATCTTTATTGAGATTATTTTTTTGTAGCATCAGAGATTTAATATTCTATCCTAGACCCAAGGTCATGGAAATTCAACGTGGAACCAGAGCATGTTTGAGCTACTTTGGAGACACTAAATCAAAGAGTGCATAACCAAATTATATCTTTAGAGGGATTTGGTCGCATTGTGACTAACTAAAATGTCAAAGTTACACATTGGTCTTCTGTATGAGGATAGGTTGAAAGGTTTTTCCAACTATAGTCCATAGAAGAAAAGGATCAAGTTGGTCTTTTAGGTAAATGGGATATAGGATTTTGGTGAAAAAACCATCAAGAAGCTGACTAACCCTAAGGAGCTGGAAGTGTACGACGAATTGGATATGAACGCGAGATTGATCATCCTAGATGGTGTGATGGACTCCCTAATACAAAAATTTTCTAAGATGAACTCTGCTCATGAGATATGGATGGCTCTTCACAATTTGTTCCAAAAAAATAATGAGGACCGGGTACTGGTATTGGAGAAGAAGATAAAGTACAGCAAGATGTTGTAGGGTGAAGGAGTGACTTTGTAATTGACGAGGTTTTCTTAGGTAAAACATGAGTTTGTTGTCTTCATTGTTAATAATTCAAATATAAATATGATGAGGGTGGCCTTGAATGAGTTTACTCTAGAATTGAAGTCGTTCGTTAAAGGAATCATTTCTAGGAATACGTTGCCAAATTGGAATAGCTTGTGGGATGGATTCATTTAGGAAGAGTTGCAAGACAAGGATCTTCATCCAACAAAGAGGGAAGATGACGATGTGACACTTACCGCATGAATGAAGGGTAAGCAGAAGAAGGACTTGAGTAAATTCAAGTTTTTCAACTGTAGTCATATGGGTCATTTTTCATCGATATTTGTAATGAAGAATAAGGGAGATGACAAAAAGAAGAAAGGGAAGCAGGTTGTCAGGGTTGCTACTTTTGCTGATATATATGATCTCAATAGGAGGTTGGAAGAGGAAGACTTTGTTATGTTCTCTCATTTCTCATAGGATACTATCAGTGAGGATGGATTCTTTGTAGACAGTGTTGAAATGAAATATATAATAGGGTCGTAAGAGTTTTTCATGACTCTAGATGAATGGGACCTGAAGTTGCACATGGTGTTGGGCGACAAGAGTTAGAAAGAGATCTGAAGATCAAGAGTTGTGCCATTCAGAATGAAGACAAGATAGGTGATGCAGGCTCGGGAAGTATTTTTTGTACCATGACTTAGATATAGCATGATATTTTCCTCAATGATCGAGAATAATGGCTTTGAGGTCTTATTCCAGGATGGGAAGGCAAGACTCAGACCTAGAGGCCCTAGCTCTACGGGTATTGTACTTGGAGCTAGAGAGCATGGCATATATAGGCTGACAAGAAAGCCTATGGATAATGGGAAGAATAATAAGGAAGAGAAAGTGTATGTTCCAAAGAAAAGAAGGTCTAGGCTCCAAAAAATATGTTCTGGGTTCTATAGGTTTAGAGGGAGTGGAGTTCTAGCAGGAGCTTGCAAATTGAAAGGGAAACTTTGCAACCCAAGAAGAGCATGTGGTAATTGGGGACAAAGGGTGCTCCTACAAATACAATGAAGGAATCATGGAGAGAGTGGAATATATTTCAGGATAAGAAGAGGAAGCGGGATTCTTTAACTGATAGCGACACATCTGAGAGAGGCATAGTCATTCTACAGGGATTAGTGTAGTTGTGATCATTAGGATTTGGGCGAGTGTTGCGAGTAGTGATGATGACAATGAGTTAATTCCTAGTCTTGGAAGTACCTCCATCACAAAGATGGAGTGTTTTTTTTTAATTAGCTTGGGAGGTACTCCCAGCTCTAGGGTTTGGGGTTCGGAGGTTGGAGCACCAAAAGATTCACTTGTGGACTTGGAAATCAAGGTTGTGGTTTTTCACCCATCGATGTTTTGGCCAAAACCATGGATAATTTTGGACATGTGATGGATGGGGCTGATATATGACTACAAGGAGAATCCAACAATTTTAGAATCATCGAAATCTGAGATTTCCTTGATGAGTTATGAATTTTTGAAGGTCGACAATGAGTTTTTCGCACATAATTCATGTAGGCTTCAAGTGAAAGTGTCAAAAGAGATGTATATTCGAGTATCCCTTCTAAAATGTATCAATAGAAAGTGAGAGAACTGATTTTGCATCCATTCATTGGAGATACACCTTTGAGGTAGTCGAGTTATCTAAGGAGGCAAACCGAAATTGTTTGGGACAATTTTTGTGGGTATATCTATCTCTTACAGGGTTGTAGTTCTACAGGAGATTACATCATTGTTAAGGGCCATTTGGTGGATGTATTTGGGATAGTTTGAGGTGGATATTCCTCCTAGGAAGCAGGTTACATTACTAAGCAACACCTAGAGGTGGGCCGCGTGACTATTTTCCCTTGGAAGGGGGTCATAAGGCTATTAGAAGTTACAGGAAGGGTTGCAGGTAGGAATAGGAACCTAGGAGCTGAGTTTTGGGTGCAGTTTGGCATAGAACATCATTTAATTGTGGGAATATTAGTGTGGAGGAAGGTCATAGTCAAGGAAAATGTTTTGGAGTAGTGAAAGAGGGTTGTTGCAAATAGTAAACAAGACCTAACCAGAGCCCCAAACCTACAACAGTGACATCATCCCTTGATCAGTCCAAAAGTATGGTATTATTATTGAAGTGGATGTTAGAGGATCAGTCCTATTATGGACAGACTTGATTGCAACTTGTGAGAGCCATTTGGAGGACTTGTCTCGATTGTGGAAAGCCCCTCCTAGGAGCAAATTTCACAGTCGAGGTATTAGGCATCATTGGACTCATGGAGGGCAGCATGTTGATGGTCCAAAATAGCCCTTTACAAGTAGGAATTATGAGTGCTTCACACTGGAAGGTTGGGTGAAGGATTGATCCTAATCTGTAGCTATTTGATGGACAAAAGAATCTACTAGCTTGGCACATTGGAGCTCAGATGTTGGCTAGCCTAGAAGAGAATATTGGATTAACCCGTGTTCATTGAAGAAAAATCAAATTGTATCAGTGATAGGGGGGAACCATCCTAGAGACTCTATGTGTTGTCAGCTGATGAACTAAGGGGCAGCTAGAGATCATAATGGGAGCAAAGGACCGACAAGACGAGATACAACATAGAGACTACAACAAGATTGTCAATGTATCTTGTATTCTTGTACTTGTGGATAACTGAGGGCCATTACCTCTTGTATGAGAGCCCTAGACTGTTGTATTTAATTCTAATAATATAATTAAGTTGGGTTACATACATTGTTGTTATTTTTCTTATTATGCACATGATTGGTTTACTACATTATTTTGTTTTGTTGTGCTAAGTGGCTTTGTGGAGATTCTTGATTTGGTAGCATCAGAGATTTAATCTTATATCCTAGACCTGAGGTCACAGAAATTCAACAAAAGGAGCAGGTTCATCATGCTACCCATATCTAAGATAATATAGTCAAAATAATGTATAAGAGGGCTCTCTCCTTCCCCAATTTATATAAGAGGAAAATAAAGCCAACGACATAAGGTGAGGCTAAGCCTTTTCATGCAGCCCGGTCTTGTACAAGGTCATACACCCTTAATAAAAAAATTACTGCATATCTCCAAGATAAATAAGGAGAATAATAGAGTACTAAGGAGCAACACCCCTATCTCTGAGTAGCCATGACTCATGATACCCTCTTGTCCTCACTCTAGATTTATTTTGTAATATTATGTTCTAGATAGTCTCTGAATTTCTTACACATATTCCAGGGGAAACCATTATTTGTGATTGTTAAATATGTTTGAGTAGATCTTCCCTAAGAAGTGAATGGAAGTTGGTAAAGAGACTCACTGCAGTAGGAAAAGGTCCATTCTGGGCATTTTTCTTAGGAGAATAAATCCCGAAGGTGAATATTTTTGTTAATACATTCCCTTTTTGTAATCATTATTATGGGATCAAACCTTGAGTATGGGGCACCCACGTCTCTTTAAGGGAAATAATTTGTTTTCATGTTAAAATAATGATGATTGGGAGCTCCTTGGAAAAGGGACCTAAAGTCATTACTACTCTAGGAATTTGGTTGGATTGTTATTGAACACAAGCACTTGATTTGTAGCATGGTAAAGTTTGTGTTCTTTTCTATAGATCAACTATATATGTTTTGGAAGCCATTGAGGTAGCTTTAAGAAAACAAGTTTTGCATGTAGAGCACACTTTTATTTCTATTAGTATCAATATTAAATCAAGAAATTTTTGCAACCCCCCCCTCAGCATCAGGCAACCATTGTCCCTTAGAATTTGAGCATTCAAAATCTCTGTCTACGATTAGCCTCTCAAATCTTATGTCACTACTGCTAGATGAGCTAGATTTGGCATCATAATCGTGAAAATCGCTCTTGTTACATCTCCAATCAATGTAGCAGTTTCCCTGTCATCCAAATAATTCTTTGAAATTTTCACCTTATAAAACAAATGAAGAAAAACCATAAAATAGTTGCAGTGACTTCATTTACAAGGTGGATCATGACACCGAGTTCTGACATAGAAACCCTTACCCATATTGTTAATTTTTAGTGCAATAAAACAAATGACGGATTAATGATTTGATTTTTGGTAGTACCTGAACAACAATGAACTACGAACAAAGTGTGTTCAAGCAGTAATTTGCCATTTCTCCACTTGCGCCATCACCTCACTCATGTGCACTCGATTAAAAATGATGCATTCCTCTTGAAAATTTTATCAAATTACCCTATACTTCAACATTTTCAAAAGATTTAAGATTTATTTCAGTTAAAATTTATTAGTAATAATAATTTTTATAAATAAACCATAGTTGGTGGTAGTTTAATCAGTAAATATTTCATATTTCAACCACATTGGCGCCTAAATATGAAAATGTTTCATGTTGTAAAAATGATTTTAAATTGATATTTTAAAATTTTAAATTAATGGAATGAATATATATGTAATTATAATTGAAAATATGTATTATATAATATTTTTTATTTTCATTAAAAATCATAGTGTCATAAAGTTCGAGAGTTTGGATTTCAAAAACATTATAATAGTTGAAATTGGGAATATTTGTTTTATATATTAGCTTAGATTCATCTAACTCAAGATTAATAAGTGCTAAGAAGGATCTAATTTCTTGAGGTGCAAACTTTTTGAGGTTTAAAATGGGCCTCTTAAGAAAAATGTACAATCAAAATTCACTTTATGAGAACCAATCACATTTTAGGGGATGACATCATCCCTAATGGTTGAGGTGGCATTGCTTGAGTTAAAGGTACTTACTTGTCACATTCTCAATGGTGCATAAAAACTCATGGTTAACCATTGTAGTGCTCTAAGTACCTTTAAACTCAAAGTAAAGTACTCATAATAAATGTCATTTCACATTTTTTCAATAAAAATATATTATTGTCATTTCATATTTCTTGAAAGAAACAATGCATATCCCTATACATTTATTTTATTATATTATATTATATTATATTATATTATTTTTATGTAGTATATTAATTACATGTTATTATAAAATTTAAACAATAAAATTTTTAATTAATAACATATAATATAATTAATAATTTATAAATTTATATTTATATTGTATTTGAAGTTATTTAAGTACAAAGGAAAA
The DNA here is from genome assembly GCA_034641835.2 of Pinus albicaulis. Classification (NCBI taxonomy): domain Eukaryota; kingdom Viridiplantae; phylum Streptophyta; class Pinopsida; order Pinales; family Pinaceae; genus Pinus; species Pinus albicaulis. The sequence continues at coordinate 304,665,766 of CM076579.1, read as the reverse complement.
ATGCATTAGTTGTTTAATGATAATGAAATTTTCTTGAAAAGCTCATTCTTATTTATAGTCACATCAATACATTTTTTTTATTAATTTTATTTTGGTACAACTTTTGAATTAAATTTAACTATGGTTACATTGATTATGCTGCAAAAAGTGAATTGAAAATTCATAAATATTATTTTATTGGTTTAGCTATTATTTTATTATTTCCTTAGGAGGCCCATTTTAGACCTCAAAATTCCCCTAATGAGATTGAATAGAGATTTGATCCCACTAGAGACTTGCTAAATCCAAATTTAAGATGGATATCTATATATATATATATATATATATATATATATATATATATATATATATATATATATATATATATATATCAAAACCTCTAGTATTTTACCTCAATTTTATTTTAAGTCTCGATCCATTTGAAATATCCATGTTACAGAATCATTACCATCAATCTCCTCAATATAGATCTTAAAAATATAGTATTTCATTGATACTGAGTTAAATCCATAATGACTTGGATCTTGGATTAAGAAATCATGATTATGGTTTTCAAATTCAATAGTTGTGCTCTAAAATTGCAATAGAATACTCCCTATATGATATTTATTCTCAATATAATGCTTCCCATTATGTTCATGATATTCTTGTCACCTTGGATCTACACATCACTTTTAGGAGAACTCTCCAGTAGAAGAATTTCCATGGAAACCATGGATTTTTAAATTTATTCCTTATTTTCATTCATCTTCTTTCCTATTTCTTCCTTATTTTCGTTTGTATTATTTTCTATTCATTCCTTATTTTCATTCATATTAATTTTTATTTCTCTTTAATTTTTTCTTGAGAACCTAATAAATTCACTTTTTTCAAGATACTAGCATCTATTTCATTAACCTTCTTCTTTAATTCAGATAACCTGAATTCTATATCTTCACTTTCCTCATGAGTCAAATGATGAGTCTTCAATATATTTAATTGGTTAGTAGTCTTCTTTAGAGGAATTTTTGAAAATAATAATATTACTCCTATTTATCACAACTTTAAATCACCAAAAAATTGACCTTCCAATCAAAATTTAGGTCACAAGTAAGTGATGTACCGTAATTTGGAAAATATCAAAATGATTGAAGTTTTATTGATATATAACTAATATTTGATCCCTTATGGATATAAAAAAATTATTTTTTAATACTCTGATATGTCGTTTGTACATTGTCACAAGGGTTAACTAAATTTAATATGCCAAGTGACATTTATGGTAAATTTCTCCAAATTTATTAATTTTTGGCCTCTTCCTATGAGAAGCTTGTATAGTGTGTCATGTGTCCAATTATTTAAATATAAGTCTATAATTTGTACATGAGGTACTTCTATACATATCTTAAAGCATCTAAATATATCACATTCTCAAAATTTATAGACATGAAGATATAGCAAAAATGTCTAGCTAGCATGTTTAAAATTTATTTTAGGGAATTTCAATAACCCTATATTCCATTGGGTCTAAATCTGAAAGTATAGTGAAACAAATTCTAAAATTGGACGACATATTCACCAATATTTAGCCTCAACATATTCCAAATTTTACTATGTGAAACCTCATACAAAATAGTTTATTGCAAAAATGGAAAACTTACCTATTTGAAACTAATTCTAGGAGCATTCAAAAACAAGGAATTCCTTAAAACACATATATGATATTATAATGAAATAATATATGAAATTTTATCAATATTTTCAATGATATTTCATCTCAATGTGGTCCATGTTTTATGGTTTCAAAAATCATAGAAAAAAAAATAGAGTGGAAATTTTAAACTGGCTTGTTTGAGACTAGTTTCAAGAGAATTTGGAAACTCCAACTTCCTTGGAACATATCACCAAAAATATAGTGAACCAAAATTTGAAATTTTGAACCAAATATTTTATGTTATGTATTCTAAACATTTTCCAAGTTTCACTATTTAAAATCTCTATAAAAATAAGTTATAGACAAAATGGCATGATGACATGTTTGAAAAGAAAAAACCATAGTACCATGAGCTCTTATATGAATTTTTATGGGCCTTGCAGCTTAAAAATTATAGGAAACCAATAATTATAGTCCTCTTCGAGACATAAGCCTCCTTTTACAATCAAAATACAGTCTAAAAGGAAATATTTCATGGTTTGAAGACTAGGTCTACTTTGTCTGTGTGTGTGTGTGCCTATATATATATATATATATATATATATATATATATATATATATATATATATATATATATATATATATATATTTATTTTATTATAATTGTACTTCTTGTCTCATATATATATATATATATATCAGACAATAAGTACAATTATAATAAAATAGGACCATGAGGGGTTCTAGACTACATAATAATATAAAAATAAAATGTAAAAACTCAATATTTAGGGAATAATAAGTGGTTTCATGGTTAACATGGGGCTTATAACACTGGATACAAGAAAATAGACGTGCCTTGGTGGAAGGCCACATGGCCTCTCTGCTGTCATGCAACAGGAGTCACCACGAGATAGCACCTCCTTCAAGCATGAGAGCCATAAATAAGCTCAGGTGGATGACGACCTCATTCACTTCTGGGCATTCACTCTGGTGCACTAAGAATTCAATACCACCTCATCTACATCTTTACGTTCACTAAAATTTTAGGGTCAATGGCAACATCTCCCTCTAGCATTCTTCTTGTGCCTCCATCTAACTCTCTCTCAAGATTTCTCTGCAAGCTCCTGTTCTCCACTATGCTTGTCCCCACTGTGCTTCTTCCCTTCATGCCACCATACATCAGCCCATTTCTCATCCGTGTCATGTTGCTACGCATCTGTCAACTGCACATCATCCTCCCTCAGCTCATTTTTTCCCTCCTCTTCATCCTTAACACTTTAGATAAACCATGCATCATTGCCATCGTATGTGCTTTCGGAGGGGAGGTGGTAGAGGTTCTCCTTGTCGCCCTCCAATTTCACTCATGGTGGAGTACACTGTGGCATTGTAAGTGGTCTTGGACATGTCATAGGTCTCTGGCCACCAACACCTTTAAGCCCATCTCTCAATTTGAATTCCATATATTCAAAAGGATAATGTTGGCTCTGGTTCTAAGAAGAGGCCGCAAAAATATACTCTCTCTCACTCACCCTCCCTGATGCCTAGGAAAATGGTGGCCCTACCTGTCAAAAGTATAATATCCCTATTTTTACTACTTTTATTAGACAATTGAACTTTCCTAAAGTTCAAGTGGGGCCAAGGGAAAATAATTATTGTGGACATTTTTATTATTTTATATTGAATAAAAATGGAATTTCAATTATTGTGAAAAGACTAAAATATAATTAGAGATTATGAAAGTCCATGAGGATGGATAAGATTTCAAAGACTTTCCCAGATTCTCCAAAAATCTTTGGAGAAAATAAATTTAATTTAATTATTAGATTGGAGATAGAAATCTAAAAATATACCCCTATAAATTGGAAAGTTACTGGGAAGAGGTGGAATAAAACTAGAAAAGAGGAAAAAGCTATTTTTAAAGTAATTTTGTGGGAAAAAGAAATGAAAAGCCTAGGAAAAAAGGAAAATGTCATCCTGATTAGCTAGATGTAGTTATGGAAATAAGCTGAGGGGAAATAATTAAATAAGCCATTTCTGGGGAGACAAGAGGTTGTCTACGCCTTGGAGGAATTGGTCTCTACTCAGGGGGAGATGTGGAGAGAGAGCTCAAGGTTAGGTGGAAAATAGTCTTACCAAAATTGGTATGCACAAATTATTTAATTCTGTTTTATTATTGTGGTAATTCAACGAAAGTTATAAATGTGATGGGTTAGATAGAAATATCTGTGATAAAATATTTTTGTGTTTTTAAGTAGTCTTATACTTTTCTGCTAGTGTGAGATTACAAGGTTTGATGTAATTAACATAATTTCCTATAATAGATATAGTGTATTCCTGCATAGTTACATAGACAATTATAATAATTATACCAACTCTCAGAATGTCTAAACCTCTATGACAGGTTTAAAGCTGAGGTTAGGTAGGAAATCTTATTAATTTATATACACATAAAAATAGATATCTACATGAGAAGGAAAGTAAATTTAATGTATTTATCAATTTAACCATAATAACATCAATCAAAAAGGGATACAGAATGAGGAAATTTTGTTCTATTACTAAAAATGAAATGAGTAAATTCAAACCATATCTTCTACTCTAACATATTTAGAAGATTTTAGATATGTACATAAACCATAGTATTATCTAAGAAATGAAGCAAAGGTTAAACATAACATAATATATATAGAACAATAAACATATTTTAACTTTTGGAAATAAAGTATACTTTACTATACTAAACCAAAGTAAGTCTGGAGAGTTCTATGTACATAAATGTCAAAGTAAATATTGTCAAAAGGTTATACAGAGTTCAAGATTCAATCCCATGAATTTAACCACGTTATCAATTCAAAAATTATTCATAATACAAATAGAGAAAGTCCTTAAGGAATTTTGGACCAACCTATGCAAATAAAATCAAATTTCATTGTCAATGTATGACTTGATGAATTATAACATTGCGGTATAATTGAGTATGAAAGGAAATGAGTACCTACACATATAGAAATTAAGACAATTTAAGGAATGTCCTTAGATTAAAAAAAAAGAAAACAATGAATATTTAAAGAAGTGATGTGGATAATTAAATATAGAAATATTATCTAACTAGTTGAAAAAGAGCACGAAGGTGAGTCTTCATATATATAAGTTGGAAAACAATTAAACTGGGAATAATAGGAAGAAAATAGTAAGAAGAAATTTTTACACAGAGAGGGAAAAGGATTACCTGAATTTATTTTCAGCAGAGTTCTTGAAAAACTCTAACGGACTGTGGAAAAAGGGGTACTCCTATACAAATTAGGGACAAATGTAATCAGAGCCTATTCTGTGCAATTAATTATATAAAATTAAATATCAAAAATTTTTACAAGATATCTATCTTCAGTACAATGGTGTTAAATTGAGTTAGAACAAATAAAAAGGAGTGGATTTTCTATACCAGAGAAAGGTTGAAAAAATCGAGAACAAATAACATTTTAATTTCATCATAATAATACGATGAGTTATGAGTCAAATCAGAAATCGAAATTCTGAAGGTAAACGAATATAGATGAGTTCTGAATCAAATCATAAATTGGAATTATGAATATAAAACAAGCCTCTAAGAAATGTAGGTATTTCTCTAAACGTAACTCGGGACAAGGACCAATCAAGAGTGAAATTCATACATTCCTAAACTTATTTTAGGTGTTAAACGAGTGGAAGTTTCAATGGAAAATTATAGGAATAAAATTGTGAAAGATTTTATATTATATAACGAAAATTGCATTCACTAGAGAACCCTATGTCTGTTTAGAAGGGTACAAATTCGAGAAATTACGTTGGGTTCTCAGGGTAGAGTAGAGCTAGGTAAATTAACGAAACTATATTTTAACGAAAACCCATAAAATTATTTAACAAACGGTTGTCGATAAAGAATAAAAAGATGCAGAGAGTAGTGGAATAAGGTTATTCATACCTGGAGAGCCATTTTGATGCCGAGAAGAAAAACGAATTAGTATGAATTCTCGTAAAGGGGAAACTCCTTATTTTCAGCAGAGCCGTAGATGAAAACTTCATTGTAATGAAGGAAATCTCCAACCTGGACACAAAACAAAAACAAGAGAATATTATTACAGCGAGTCAAAGTATTAATAATCGGAAGGTAATCATAAACCAAAGGCACAGATAAACTATTATTGATGTTATACACGAAAACTATGGAATAGAAAATATACCAAAATAACCTTAATATAATTATGAACCATTGGAAATTTCAATAAACTCTCAACTATAGGGTAACTAGGTGAAATTCTCACTTAGTATACATTGAGGAGAAATTGCATTACAGATTTCCAACACTTGGAAGGATATTAGCAATGATACTCCTTCACAAACGTAAACCCTGCAACAAAAAAAAATAGGCTACGACCATAGTGAGGAGATATGTATTAGTTGCAGTGCATAATAGTTCAGGAAAACTAAGTTAAGAAATAAAATACATAATAGATATTTCATATCTAGAAACGTTGCATTAAAAGCAATTATTACATGAAGGAAACCTACGGGTATTTCCTCTTGAAAACGTAACAAGAACCATGGGCCTTATGCGTTGCGAAAGTAGAGCTGAAGCACATTAATTATAGTGCCAAAAATAATGAAAAAACCAAAAGTAAGGCTAAATTATTAAGAGTTAGCTTGAATCAACGATACGATGCACTCATAACCATCCATGTGTAAATAATTGAGCGAGGGAAATCAATCATGTAGACAAGAGGACAAGTCTCCAGAGCCATGTGATGGCTTTAATGAACACAGTGCTATTCATAAATGAGAAAAATCCTGAAAGGATAAAAGTGATTAAAATGTCTGACTTCAAATCCTACGAATAGTCATCTCAATCCCAATTACATAAATGCATAGCGTTATATGAAACCGTGTTATTTTAATACGTAGCATAGGTTAATTACGTGGAAAAGTCATGAGGGATATGAAAGTCCATATTAAATCCAGAATGGATGTGTACGTGGCATGCATTAGTGGTGTTATACCGTGATAATAATCCCACGCAAGACTAGAGAAATTAATAAACACTTGATATTCGAATGATAATTGTACATACGATGTGGACGTGAAAATGTTATCATTTATACATATTATAAAGTGGAGTATGTAGTGAAGGTTAGTGAAGATGTAATAAGGTCAAATTAATTCTAAGGGCTGAATGGATCACTTATGGCCAGTAAATGTATACATATGTAAATTCGTATAATAAACACATTGGTAAGGTCCCAACGATAGCCTTGATCAAATATAAGGTAGGATTGTCAACTAGGGAAAGTTGATAATACACAATCAAGTGGCTACAATCATAATAAAAATGACTCGGATAGAACACAAAAGGAACATATATTTGAACTGGTAATGATAATGGAATTAAAATGCTAAAAGTACAACATAAGAATTATATTATGCTAGAGTTAGCATAAGTAGCATAAATTCCGTTATATTAAAATAAAAGGGTAAGGAGATGTAGTTAATGTCAAGATTCCAATAAAAGTGACTAATGCACAAATCAACGATACAATTAAGAGTTACCTGTAATATCCCGTTTCGGGGATATCTCTTAAACACGACAAAACTCCAACTAGAGATTGATTGGGAGGGCATTTACCGAATATGTCGCCTCTAAAAGAGGACAAGATCTAGAGGCTATCTGGCCCTTTCCAGACTCTATCTAGGAGTGAAATATAAACACACCAGGTGGTATAGAACTAGAACGCTCAAACAATAATAGTGTAGCAGACTGTAATATCCCAAAAATGGATTTCTCAGCAAATCATGCCAGAAAAACGCATTATTAAGGAATTTGGGCTTAAAATATAATAAAACGTGTTTAAAAACACTCAAAAACCAACTCCAAATACTGCAAAAACCTTTACTCAGCTTTTAGGGGCAAAAAGGTGGGGAAAAGTGAGGATTTTGGCCCTAAAATGTGTGTATAAGAAAATATGCATAAAATTATGGGTCAAGGTTATATAATATGTTACATTAGATTAATAGGGACTTCCATGTCGAATTTAAGCTCAAAAAAATATGTTTTTCTATGTTAAACAGTTCCTCCATCCCGACTAGTCAAGAAAAACCCTGATTTCCCATGACTTTGAGTATGCAGAATTTTACTGAAGCAAGGGAAGCGTATTTTATAAATTTATAAGGTGTAAAACACTATGAAAAACCAGATAATGGATTTAGGAACATGTCCTGGGCATTCAACAAGGTTAAACAACAATTTTACATAGAAAACCCCTCAAGAATGAGGTGTCGCGGGACAAGAGAATGATCTAGAAACCCTTCAGCATTTTCTCTAGGAGCTGTAAGACAAGAAGATGAATATATAGCCAAGAATAATGTATAGCAGCAAGAGAGAGTACAAGTCTTGAGGAAACAACCTCTCAAGAAAGCAATGCAAGCCTCAATAATACATGCACATGGCAATGAAAGAACACTGTTATTTCTACATAAACCCAAGCTATGAGGACGTAGTCTATGATAGAATACTACTGAAAAATGATTTCAACACATGTTTATGACAATATATGGCCCAAATACAATAGGGGAGAGAAGCTCTAACCCTTATAAGCAAAAATACCTCAATCCTCCAAGGGATTGGCTGAAATACACAAAATGGCAAAAATGCCAGAGTTGTTGGGCAACAACTGCAACTCAAATCTGGAACTAAGTAGAGAAGGCTTAATATGATGAAAAAACTGAATTAGACCTCCTCCAATGGATCTGATAAGTGGAAGGTTGATCCTTACACTTGAGATCCCACCCACAAATCAATCTGCAAACCTTCACAGTAGCTACACCATGAAAATAATGTAGTACTAAGAGGGACTACGTAGTGAGTTGAATATAATACTTTGGCCAAGTGCCAAGATCTGCAAATCAGCTCCAATGTATTCCAATCTGATCCTCCAAAGGAAAGAAAGACTCTCACTCTGAAAAACAAGAAAAGGAAGTGGTGTTGTGGAATCTCCACGGCAACACCCTACAACAGTGTATTATGTTGCTACAACAATAATGCTATCCTGGAGGATGATGCTGAAAAGCTAACCTTGCCTGAGCAGGCACTTGAAGTCCCCTGGGGCTAAGGGTGAGATCTCCACACGGAGACACTCAGTTGCACTAAAAAGTGCTGCAGACAGGCTAAACAGCCAGCATGCTAAAGAAGACAAATGTCTCACTCAACAATCAGTAACTCAAGCATGAATGAAATGAGGAGGCTCCTCCATCTTTTATAGCGTTGGTTTCCCTCCAAAACCAAATGTAGCCTTTCTCTCTCCTCCACATCGTCATCCTTATCTGTGCAGAAGCTTTCAAAAGCTTCTAGAGTGTACATAGGCCCCCTCCTCCACGTGTTGTTGGGCCCCCTTGGCTCCCCCCTTAAGTCACAATGTTGTGCTACTAGGTGGATGTCTTATTTCACTTAAGTGAGTTAGACCCTCTTCACTCACTTTTTATTTATTTACAAAATATAAACGGCAAACTAAACAAAATAAAATATTGCAATTAGTTGTCGCTAATTAGGAATATTACATTCCCCCCCGGAAAAATGTTACTTGCCCTCAAGCAACTGCATGAACAAGTCTCCTTTCTGCAAAATGTGCCTGGGTCCCAGATGCGCCACTGAATCTTCCCTGTCCTCTGGACCACCCTGATATGAAGGGACCTCTCAATGCCGGGATCCCAAACTGATCTCTCATGGTTCCAGCCAACCAACAATCCTTCTAGATCCCATGTCCAGCATGGCCAATAGTAGCCCATGTCCGATGGCTTCGGCTGCGCACTTCCTTTGGCTATGACTGTTACTCTAAGAGGTGAAGACCATGACTCCTGTTGTGTTGTATCTGTCAAGGTGTAAGATGTCCCATCGACTGTGTACCAACTCATCACCTCTCTCCACTCAAGGCATCATTTCTAGAATATAATGAGGAACATCTCCCTCATGTGGATCCTCCATCCCCAAGCAATCATCCAATCAAAATGAGCCACCTCCCAACAAGGCAACTCCTGAAAATCTCCTCCCACCTCAAGCTCTGGTAATGAAGGTGGGCTGAAAATCTGAACTTGGAAAGCTTCATAGCTTACCCCATGTTGTCCTTCTCTCCACTCATGACAAGTGTAGAGTGTATGCTAAGCCTGGGCTACAAAATTATTTCCCTCCAATGGCAAAGTGAAGAACAATCCTCCAAAGAAGGCTCCTTCAACAATGAAGAACAAGCTAGCCCAAAATAATCCATCCATGAAGAATAGGACATGGTCATCATGGAACATCCGAATAAGAAGTCTACTGAAGGTTTTACACGATGATACATGATGCAAACAATTCCTCACAAGGTTACAGCGCAGTCTCATCCACGGTAACTTCAGAAAATTTCATGGCAAGCAAGGTCCATGATTCATCACATCCACTAAAGGATAGTAAATGGTTGAATGTAACAACAATAATACATGATCAAGCACTTTCCCATGGTTTTACAATGGATGAATATCAATCTCATAGCCCACCTCAAAAGATAACAAACATTTGGCTGTGGTGGCCATCTCTCCTCTCATGCTCCGATTAGAACATGTAGTGCAGAAATTGTGAGAATTCTTCCCACTCACGGACACATCCAGCTCATGTGTCTCCCTCATAATCAAGCCTCCCATAAAAATCTGATATATATCAGAAAATGAAGACATGATTAGAAATAATATGAAGAGAATGCTTAAGGTTTCATGTGGTGCAAGAAGGTACCAACAGCCTCCCAAACAAGTACATCGTAGTTTTACAAGTTGCTGCTTGATGAAAGTACAAGGCAAAATGTTTCTCCTTACATGGTTAATCATGCATGTCTCCATATGACATATGTTAGAGTGTATAAAATGAACATAAAAGTGATGATAAAACATTTTCCCAAGGCCACAAAAGAGATGGATACCTCCATCATGTAGATTCTCCCAATACAATTCATGGAGCAATGTGACAAGATTGCCCCCTTGTGAAGCAATGCACTGCATAGGAATGGCAAGAGTGTGAAAATAAATGAATGTATAAACAAAATTCTCACCATATGCTGGAAGTAAGATGGTGCATGGGTCTATACATGAATCTTCCATAGATGCTATTAAGAAGGATGAACCATGTGCTACAAGAAGATAATCCTCCTCATGCTTGGAAATCCAAGTTAAGTAGAATATGCCATAGATGTCTCTATCATCATTACCTCATCTTTGTGCAACAAATATGAAGTGATCCTAGGACCTATGGGTTATAGATCCACCATATTTATGCTAGACACACTTCATCCATACTCTATGCTGCTCAATGATGCAAGTATCTAGCCATCTTTTCCCCATCCTCCTACTCTTAGGAAGAGTGTTTGCCAAGTGATGGCCAAACTCTTTCAAGAGTAACCAGCAGAGCCAAGCCTCCTGCTTCCCGATATCATAGTTCTGCAAGTACAAGTGATGGCCAAACTCCTTCAAGAGTAACTAGTGCAGCCAAGCCTCCTGTTGCCCGGTATCATAGATCTCCAGTAGCTCCCTAGCTCCTTGCTCATCATCCACATTCACTCAATCACTTGTGGATGCATCCTTCTTCTCCTCATCTTGGTAATCCTCCCATGAGGGCTAGCATCCTCCCAAATCAAATTCATGTCTTTGCACTTCATGGAATTTTGAAATGTAAGCCTCTCAAGGATCAATGAGACCCTATCAAGAATCAAATAGGTGGTAGGAAAAAACCTCCCATAATGATGTGTATCACTCAAAGGATGTCCAACACAAGCATGAGAGATGTTATCCATCCTAAGATGTCCTCCATCTTCTATCTGCTCTTGTGAGAAGGGAAGAAAAGTATTGCATTCCATGGTGTGTTGAAGTGCATCTCCAATGAGATCTCTCCTTGAGACCTCCCTCTCATCCATATTCTTCCAAAACCAATGAGGTCTTGGATCTGAAAGTAAAAGTGCCTCTTTGAGCTGAGAAGAGCTCATTGAGAAAGTGTCATCTTGAAGGGAGAAAATATTTCTCACTCCAAGATGTCTACCATCAATATTCAAGGCTTCAAACCCCAACCTTCAATGTGATGTACAATCCAACAATGGCTCATGAGAATGATTGTTTGATTCATCCTCGAGTGTTTCCATGTTGCACAGTGCAGTGCAACCAAGCTACTCTTGATGTCCATTTGGAACTTCCTGTAGGGCTGCAAGATTCCCTTCCTCAAAAGTGTTGGCTGCCCCAACTGTTGATGCATGTGGCTGCTCCTCCATGAGTGGGACAGCATTATCACAAGCCTCCCCAAGAGGTGGTGTGATCTCTTCTTCTTGATGAGAATAGGAAGCGCATGGTACTTCCTCTTCTTTTTCTTCAATCTTCTTGATCTCCTCTAAGGTGGATGTATTTCTTCTGGATCTGAAAATATATGAGAATAAACTCATCCTCTTCTTGGGCTTAGACTCACAGGGACCAGTGGATCCCTCATACATGGGAAGAGGTGACCTCCTAGTGGTATGCTGCAAATTTCAACTCTACGTGCTAGAAATCCTACTGTTCCTTCCTCCTTCATCTTGACTTAGCTGACAATAATCTCATAAGGGGAAAGCTACTTTGAAGTCTTCCCCCTTGGACTGCCATTCTCGGAAATAATCTCCAAAGGGTATATGATCATGCTAATGTGAGATCCTCATATTTGTCATAGATAACTAGCTCCATAGGCTGAGCTAGAAATATGCTTTGATACCACTGTAATATCTCTCTCAAAATCTATGATACCACTGTAATATCTCGTTTCGGGGATATCTCTAAAACACGACAAAACTCCAACCAGAGATTGACTAGGAGGGAATTTACCGAATATGTCACCTCTGAAAGAGGATAAGATCTGGAGGCTATCTGGACCTTTCTAGACTCTATCTAGGAGTGAAATATAAACACACCAGGTGGTATAGAACTAGAACGCTCAAAAAATAATAGTGCAGCAGACTGTAATATCCCAAAAATGGATTTCTCAGCAAATCATGCCAGAAAAACGAATTCCTCAGGAATGTGGGCTTAAAATATCATAAAAATTGTTTAAAAACACTCAGAAACCAACTCCAAATACTACAGAAACCTTTACTCAGCTTTTAGGGGCAAAAACGTGGGGAAAAGTGAGGATTTTGGCCCTAAAATGAGTGTATAATAAAATCTGCATAAAATTACATGTCAAGGTTCTGGACTATGTTACATTAGGTTAATAGGGACTTCCATGTCTAATTTCAGCTCAAATAAAGGTGTTTTACTATGCTAAATAGTTCCTCCTTCCCGACTAGTCAAGAAAAACCCTGATTTCCCATGACTTTGAGTATGCAGAATTTTATTGAAGCAAGGGAAGCGTATTTTCTGAAGGTATAAGGTGTAAAACACTATGAAAACCCGATAATTTTCTTGGGAACATGGCCTAGGCATTCAGCAAGGTTAAACAATAGTTTTACATAGAAAACCCCTCAAGAATGAGGTGCCGCAAGACAAGAGAATGATCCAGAAACCCTTCAGCGTTTTCTCCAAGAGCTGCAAGATAAGAATATGAATATATAGCCAATAATAATGTATAGCAGCAAGAGAGAGTACAAGTATTGAGGAAACAACCTCTCAAGAAAGCAATGCAAGCCTCAATAATACATGTACATGGCAATGAAAGAACACTGCTATTTCTACATAAACCCAGGCTATGAGGACGTAGTATATGATAGAATACTGCTGAAAAATGATGTCAAAACATGGATATGAAAATATATGGCCCAAATACAAAAGGGGAGCGAAGCTCTAACCCTTATAAGAAAAAATACCTCAATCCTCCAAGGGATTGGCTGAAATACACAAAATGGAAAAAATGTCAGAGTTGTTGGGCAGCAGCTGCAACTCAAATCTGGAACTAAGTAGAGAAGGCTGAAGATGATGAACAAACTGAAGTAGACCTCCTCCAATGGATCCCCTAAGTGGAAGGCTAATCCTTACACTTGAGATCCCACCCACAAATCAATCTGCAAACCCTCACAGCAACTACATGATGAAAATAACGCAGTAACTAAGAGGGACTATGCAGTGAGTGGAATAGAATACTTTGGCCAAGTGCCAAGATCTACAAATCAGCTCCAATGTCTTCCAATCTAATCCTCCAAAGGAAAGAAAGACTCTCCCTCTAAAAAACAAGGGAAGTGGTGTTGTGGAATCTCCACGGCAACACCCTACAACATAGTATTATGCTGCTGCAGCAATAACGTTGTCCTGGAGGATGATGCTAAAAAACTAACCTTGCCCGAGCAGGCACTCGAAGTCCCCCGGGGCTAAGGGTGAGATCTCCGCATGGAGACACTCAGTTGCACTAAAAAGTGCTACAGACAGGCTAAACAACCAGCATGCTAAAGAAGACAAATGTCTCACTCAACAATCAATAACTCAAGCATGAATGAAATGAGGAGGCTCCTCCATCTTTTATAGCGTTGGTTTCCCTCCAAAACCCAATGTATCCTTTCTCTCTCCTCCACATCCTCATCCTTATCTACATCCTCATCCTTATCTGCGTAGAAGCTTGCAGAAGCTTCTAGAGTGTACATAGGCCCCCTCCTCCATGTGGTGTTGGGCCCCCCTTGGCTCCCCCCTTAAGTCACAACATTGTGCTACTAGGTGGATGTCTTATTTCACTTAAGTGAGTTAGACCCTCTTCACTCACTTTTTATTTATTTACAAACTATAAACAGAAAACTAAAAAGAAATAAAATATTCCAATTAGTTGCCGCTAATTAGGAATATTACATTAGCCTGAATCAACAATAGGATGCACTCATAACTGTCCACGCGGAAAGAATCAAGCGATGGAAATCAATTGGGTAGATGAGAGGTCAAGTCTCCAGAGCCATGTGATGGATTTAATGAACACAGTTCTATTCATAAAAGAGAAAAATCCAGAAAGGATAAAAGTGATTAAAACATCTGACTTCAAATACTATGGATAGTCATCTCAATCCTTATTACATAAATGCATAGCGTTATATGAAACCGTGTTATTTTAATACGTAGCATAGGTTAATTACGTTGAAAATCCATGAGGGATATGAAAGTCCATGTTAACTACAGAATGGATGTATACGCGGCATGCATTAGTGGCGTTATACCATGATAATAATGCCACACAAGACTAGAGAAATTAATGCACATTTAATATTCTAATGATAATTGTACATACGATGTGAACGTAAAAATGTTATCATTTATACATATTATAAAGTGGAGTATGTAGTTAAGGTTAGTGAAGATGTAATAAGGTCGAATTCATTCTAAGGGCTTAATGGATCACTTATGGCCAGTAAATGTATACATATGTAAATTCCTATAATAAAAACATTGGTAAGGTCCCAATGATAGCCTTGATCAAATATAAGATAGGATTGTCAACTAGGGAAAGTTGATAATACACAATCAAGTGGCTACAAGAATAATAAAAATAACTCAGATAGAACATAAAAGAAACATATATTTGAATTTGTAATGATAATTGAATTAAAATGTTAAAATTATAATATAAGAATTATATTATGCTATATTTAGCATAAGTAGCATTATTTCCATTATATTAAAATAAAAGGGTGAGGAGATGTGGTTAATGTCAATCTTCCAATAAAAGTGATTGATGCAAATTTTTGGACTTAAATTCGTCAATAGTAAGGTAAATGTAAAACAACTAGATGAATACGTCAAAGAGAGACAAAATAAATCAATGCATTTGACTACAGTTACTCTTTAGACTATAAAAAGAAAAAAAAAATTTGTTGTAGAAGTGGAGTTGTTACATATTGTATCAAATCCCATGTTGAAACACTGGGCATATATTTGTCCTCAGAACGGAAATTAAAAAATCCAAGAATTATGCTATTGTAAATTGTATTTTTTTTTAAAAACAATTACACTAATTTTATTTTTGTGTATAGTGAATTAGTGCAGAAAAGTATAGTTGAAACTATGAATGGAGGGGATGAGTTGTATGTAGATTTTTGTGGTACAGAAAATCTACCAGATCCAAATGCTCTGTTGTTGGCTATCTTCCATCAGTTGCAAAGGGAAATGATTCAGCTGAGAACCAACAATGAAATATTGTCACTAGCCAGCGAGAGCAAGAAAGGTTGATCAAAGAATTAACCTCGAGGTATAGTCATGAAGGTGAAGGCTTTGTAAAAAAGAGAAAGGAAGCTAAAACCCACTCAGAAGGATCTGAGGAAGGTGAAGCCTTTGAACAACAATCGAGAAGGAAAAAATAATTGCAAGGAGAAGTCCGAAAAATTAAATGCCCCACTTATAATGGCGAGAAGGAGGAAGATGCAAAAGCTTGGCTTCTAAACATGGTGAAATAATTTCAAGTTTATGAATATGAAAGTAACCTGAAAGATATATTGGCTATTTACCAACCACAAGGTAAGGCTAACTTGTGGTGGGAAGAAACTAAAATGGTACATGTACTAGACAAGAAAATTGTCACTTGGGAAGATTTCCAAACTAGATTTAAACCTAGATATCTGAATGAAAGGTAATATGATGACAAGGCAAAAGAGTTTCATGAGATGAGATTGGGACAAATCATCATAGATGAGTTTGTTACCAAATTCACAAATATGCTTCACTATGTACCTTATATTAGAGAAGAGAAGGCTTTGAGGTACAACGATTTTTAAATTTCCTACCTACTATATACAAGGAGAGAATTGAATTTGATAATCCGAAGGCAATGGATGAAGTTGTGCACAAAGAAATACTATGTTATTAGTAGTTCAAAGGTAGAAACGATAGCTGAAAAATTGGTAGAACCAAGAAAAAGGAAACAGTGACTCTAGTGGGAAAAGAGTAAAACCAGCATACTTGAAAAACTTTGGGAAAAATCATCAAAGCAAGAGATTTAAAAAAACTAGAGAAAATCAAATAGCCCAACCACAAACCAGGTCTAAATAGATGGATGTAAACATCAAGAAAGATGGAACTGTAAAAATGAAGGAAAACTTAAAATTTTGGGGTTGTGGAGAACCTCATGTGTTATGATATTGTCCTCATCGAACCATTTAGAATATTAAAGTGTTGACAGAGGAAACTACTGTAAATGATGTGGCAAGAAAAATTCCAATAATCAGTGTTTCCCTAGAAGATTGCCAAGTTGAACGTCAATCAACCATGGTTGAAATAGAAGGTATGATTGCTGAGCAAATTGTTTCTATTTTGATAGATCCGGGAGAAATTTTAAGTTATATAACTCCTCATATGGTGGAAAAGTGGAAATTAAGATCAGAAAAATTTCAGAAAGCATGGTTAGTTCAGTTAGCTACAAGAAAAAAAAAGAAAATTAACCCATAAATTATCAAAGATTCTTGTAAATTTAAATGGGTATGAAAGTGAAATGAATTTAAATATTTTTCCTCTAGGTTCCTATGATGTCTTAGTGGGAATGGACTGGTTAGAAAAACAGAAAACAATAGTCAATTTCTTAGATAAAACAATACACTCTATAGATGGTGAGGGAAACCAGTGATAGTGAATGGAAAACCTAGGCCAATATCAGTCAAACAGATTTCAACACTATAGTTAAAGAGGAAAGAAATGAAAATTTTTCAAGTGTATCTTATACAAGTGGAAGAATTGGGACAACAAACTGTAGAAAATTTACCAGTAATCAGGGAATTCAAAGATGTGTTTCGAGAGAAGATTCCTCAACTACCCCCTAAAAGAGAAATTTATTTTTCCAATGGATTAATACCTGGAGCTACACATATCTCTAGAGCACCATACAGAATGAGTACGTCAGAGTTTTTAGAATTAAAACTACAGCTACAAGAGCTATTGGACCGAGGCTATATCAGTCCAAGTGCATCCCCATGGGGAGCACCTGTACTATTTTTCAAAAATACATATGGTACATTCAGAATGTGTATAGACTACATACAACTAAATAAATTGACTATCAAGAATAGATATCCTCTACCCAGAATAGATGATTTATTTGATCAAGTGAGAGGAGCCACTATCTTTTCGAAAATTGATTTAAGGGTAGGCTATCATCAAGTGAGAATTAAGGATGAAGACATAAGTAATACTGCACTCAGAACTAGATACAAACACTATGAGTTTGTAGTTCTACCTTTTGGGTTGACTATTGCACTTTCTACCTTTATGTGTTTAATGAACAGTGTCTTAAGTAAGTATCTAGGTAAATTTGTTCTGGTATTTATTGATGAAATTCTATTATATTCTAAGAATGAAGCAGAACATAAAAAACATCTTAGAATTGTCTTAAAAATAGTTATAGAATACATGTTATATGCCAAAATTAACAAATGTGAATTTTATAAAGAAAAATTCAATATTTGGGTCATGTAATTTCAGAAAAAGGATTGGCAGTCGACCCAGAAAAGATACAAGCTATCATGGATTGGCCTGTGCCTACTTATGTTTCATCCATAAGATCATTCATGGGAATTTCAGGATACTATAGGAGATTTGTAGAAATATTTTCAACTTTAGCATATCCTATTACCTCTCTACATAAGAAAGGAGCGAAGTTTAAGTGGACAAAAAAATGTCAACATAGTTTTGAGTAGTTAAAACTTAAACTAGCAACTACTCGTCTTTTGAAAATTGTTGATCCAAACAAAGAATTTGTAGTATGTACAGATGCTTATGTAGAAGGATTAGGAGGGGTATTATTACAAGAAAACTCAGTGATAGCACATGAGTCAAGAAAATTAAAGAAACATGAATATAATTAGACTGTGTATGACATAGAGTTAGCTATTGTAATACATACTTTGAAGATGTGGATACATTATCTATTAGGAAAGAAGTTTGTATTGATGACAGACCACATAAGTTTGAAATAAATTTTCACACAAGATGATTTAAATGCTAGACAATTTAGGTGGTTGTCCTTCCTTAGTGAGTTTGACATGGAAATCAAACACATAAAAGGAAAATAAAATAAGATTGCAGATGCTTTGAGTAGGAATTTTCATCAAAATTTGAATAGTGTTGGGAGTAGTGCAAAATTTGGCATTGAAGGATTAATACAAGAAGTAAAGATTTAAACTATGAAAAACTTCACAAAAAATTACAGAATAATGAGATATTGGGATACACTCAAACCAAAAAGGATTGATTTGTTATAAAAAAATATTGTACATTCCCAATGTCAGCGCATTAAAACGTGAAATTTTAGATGAGTATCACAAGCAACCCTATGCAGGACATCCTCGATTTCAAAAATTGATTTAAGCCTTGAGAAAGAATATGTTTTGGTCAGGTATAAAAAAGTATGTGGCTAATTATTTAGCTAGATGTTTGGAATGTCAACAGGTAAAAGTAGAGCATCAGCATCTAGCGGGATTGTTGAATCCTTTACCTATCCCAGAATTGAAGTGGGAAATAGTTTCCATAGATTTTATAACTAGGTTGCTGAAGACTAAATACCAACATGATTCTATAATGGTAGTTGTAGACACATTGACTAAAACTGCACACTTCTTATTCGTATAATCTACTTTTGCTACAACTCAAGTAGCTACTATGTTCATGAAAGTTATTGTAAAGTTACATGGTATTCCTAAAATGATTATATCAAACAGAGATACAAAATTTACTTCGGCTTTCTGGAAGACTCTATTTGGTGGAATGGGTATCAAGTTGAACTTTATTTACCACTTGCCATCCCCAAATAGATATAAAAACTGAAAAAACAAATCATATTTTAGAAGACATGTTGAGAATGTATGTTATGGATGGACCTACAAGGTGGGAAGACTTTCTGCATCTGGCAAAAATTGCATACAATAATAGTTATCAAGCCTCAATAAAGATTATTCCTTTTGAAGCATTGTATGGCAAAAAGTGCCACACGCCTCTTAGTTGGAGCCAACCAGAGGATAAGTTAATACTTGGACCAGATGCATTGCAAGAAATGTAAAGAATTGTGAAGAAAATTCAACAAAATATTAAGACAACACAAGACAGGCAAAAGAGCTATGCAAACAAAAAGAGAATTTATAGAGAATTCAGAGTGGGAGATCATGTTTACTTGTGAATTAAGCCCAAAAATAATACTTTTTACACGGGTAACTATGCTAAATTAGCACCACGCTACTATGGACCTTTTGAAGTGCTAGAAAGAGTGGGACTAGTAGCTTACAAGTTGGCCTTACCTAGTCACATTAATGTTCACAATGTTTTTCATGTTTCATTACTAAAAATGTATATAAATGATCCTACTCATGTAACTTACTGGAATGTGATAAAAGTGGAACCAGAAGGGGAATTTCTTCCATAGCCACTTCACATTCTAGCACGAGAAGAAATTGAGCTCCTGAATAGGACAGTAGCTAGGGTGAAAGTGCAGTGGAACCACTTTGCACCTGAATAAGCTACTTGGGAGTGAGAAGAAGATATGAAGGAAAAATATCCATCACTGTTTGAAAAGTAAAATCATATTTTGCAACACCAAGGACAATGTTTTGTTTTAGAGGTGGAATATGTAATATCCCCATTTTCACTGCTTTTACTAGATAGTTGAATTGTCCTTAAGGTGAAGTGGACCTAAGGGAAAACAATTATTGTGGACATATTTTATTATTTTAAATTTCATAAAAATGGAATTTTAATTATTGTGCAAAGACTAGAGTATAATTAGAGGTCAAGAATTCAAGTCCATGAGGATGGATAAGACTCCAAATACTTTCCCAGATTCTCAAAAAATCCCTTGACAAAATAAATTTAATTTAATTATTAGATTGGAGATAAAAATCTAAAAATATACCTTAGTTAAGTGGAAAGTTACTAGGAAGAGGTGGAATAAAACTAGAAAGAGGAAAAAACTAGTTTTAAAGTACTTTTGTGGAAAAAACCAAAGGAAAGCCTAGGCAAAAATGAAAACATCATCCTAATTAGCTGAACACAGTTATGGAAACAAGATGAGGGGAAAACAGGATTAAATAATCCATTCCTAGGGAGACAAGAGGTTATCTGCACCTTGGAGGAATTGGTCTCTGCTCGGGGGGAGCTGTGGAGAGAGAGCTCAAGGTTAGGTGGAAAATATTCTTAACAGAATTGGTATGCACAAATTTTTTAATTATGTTTTATTATTGTGGTATTATAATGAAAGTTATATATGTGATGGGTTAGATAGAAATATCTATGATAAATTATATTCTATTTTTTTAAGTAGTCTTATACTTTTATGTTAGTGTGAGATTACAAGGTTTGATGTATTTAACAAAAATTCCTCTAATAGATATAGTGTACCCTTGCATAGTTACACAGACAATTATAAGAATTATACAAACTCTCATAATCTCTAAACCTCTATGAAATTTTTTAATCTGAGGTTAGGTAAGGAATCCTATTAATCTATATACACAAAAAAATAGATATATACATCAGAAGGAAAGTAAATTTAATGTATTTATCAATTTAACCATAATAGCATAAATCAAAAAGTGATACAGAATGAGGAAATTATGTTCTCTTACTAAAAATGAAATGAGGAAATTCAAACCATATCCTCTACTATAACATATTTATAAGATTTTAGATATCTACATAAACCATAGTATTATCTAAAAAATGAAGGAAAGGTTAAACATAACATAATATATGCAGAACAGTAAATATATTTTAACTTTTGGAAATAAAGTATATTGTATTATATTGAACCAAAGTACGTATGGAGACTTCGATGTACATAAATGTCAACGTAAATATTTTCAAAAGTTTATATAGAGTTTGGGATTCAATCCCATGAATTTAACCACATTATCTCTTTAGAAATTGTTCAGAATAAAAATAGAGGAAGTCCTTAAGGAATTCTGGACCAACCTGTGCAAATAAAATCAAATTCCATTGTCAATGTATGACTTGGAGAATTATAAAATTGCGGTATAATTGAGTATGAAAGGAAACGAGTACCTGCATATACACAAATTAAGATAATTTAAGGAATGTCCTTAGATTGAAAAAAAAAGAAAACAATGAATATTAAAAGAAGTGATGTGGGTAATTCAATACAAAAATATTACCTAACTGGTTGAAAAAGAGCAGGAAGGTGAGTTTGCATATATAAAAGTTGGAAAACAATCAAACTGGGAATAAGAGTAATAAAATAGTAAGAATAAATTTCTACACAGAGAGGGAAAATGATTACCTGAATTTATTTTCAGCAGAGTGCTTGACAAACTCTGGGAGATTGTGGAAAAATTGGTACTCCTGTACAAACTAGGGACAAATGTAATCAACCCCTATTATGTGCAATTAATTATATGAAATTGAATATCAGAAAATTTTACAGGATATCTATCTTCAATACAGTGGTGTTAAATTCAGTTAGAACAAATAAAAAGGAGTGGAATTTCCTATACCAAGAAATGTTGAAATATTAAAGAAAAAATAACATTCTAATTTCATGATAATAATACGATGAGTTCTGAGTCAAATCACAAATTGGAATTCTGAAGATAAACGAATACCGATATGAGTTCTGATTCCACACATAAATTGGAATTATGAATATAAAATAGGCCTCCCAGAGATGTAGGTATTTTTCTAAATAACTCGGGTGAAGGACCAATGAAGAGTTACATTCATACATTCCCGAATAGATTTTAGGTGCTAAATGAATGACAGTTTCAATGCAAAATTCTAGAAATAAAATTGAGAAAGTGTTAGGTCCATATATTACTAGTATAGTCCCTTATTGTTGTTAGTGTAATCCCATTATTGTTATTATTGTGCCCTTAAATTATCATTGTTAGGTCACCTAGGATTACATTGTGGCCCTAGTAGGATTACATTATGGCCCCATGGACTCCTATATATAGAAAGGAGGTTTTGTCATTTGTATCATCCAAGAATTGTTCATTTATGTAATGTATTGGAGGTTTCCCCCTCGAAGTGGCTGATTTGTGTTGATCTCTCTTTTCTTCTATTTTTGGAGCTGGTTTCACAACATTTGGTATCAGAGCTTTGGATTCTAGGGTTTCGCTGCTCCAAACAGGTCATCGTGGAATTTTTGCTATAATGTTTTTTATATGAAGGTTTAGAAGCTGAAATTTTTAGGGCACAAAGCTGAAATCCTGAGGAAGATCATCGTAAAATTTTAGAGCTTGGTTCACAATATTTTTTGAGATATGGTCTGTGGAAGTTAGGGATTTGTCAGCCTCTCGAATTTCATCTCAAAGAGGTGATCATGGGAAAATATTCATAACTCTCTCTTTGAGCATTGGATTGGAATTCTGTAAAAATTTGATGCAAGTAAAGGGAATCTAGTTTCTTTTCAATAAATTTTAGAGCCGAAGGATGAAACAGTGACATGTGGAAAGCCGTACAAGTTCGCTCTACTGAATGAGTCCATAATTAGGTCATTCTGGGAGATTGGACATAAATTTGCCTTGAAGAATCCAAATCAAGTCAGACCTATGGCATTCGAAAGAGGATTCATAGGGCCACCCCAGGGACAAATTTCAGATATTAATGATATGAAATCACAGAGATAATTCAATCTCAATATCGATCTCCTCAAAAGCAAGAAAAAGGTGTGTATTGTTTTTCTGAATTGCATAAGTCTTGTGTAAAAGAATTAGCTTGAAGTGATTCCAAGGGCCTATTGAGCATATATTTCAGTATTGGGTTCTGAAATGCCTCATAAAAAGAATTCAACACCCATTAAGCCCTTAGAATACTCTACTATGACTCATGAAGATGAATAATTGCAACATGATCTATCAAAATTACAAGAGCAAGTGCACCAAATTTTTCTCTGGCAAAGAGCAGCAAAAAATGAAATGGAAGTTTTGAAGAAAGGCATGGAAGCGAAGATGGATGGTTTAAAGAATGATATGGATGGATTGAAGAAAGTCGTGGAAGCTAAGATGGATGGCATGGAAGCTAATATGGATGACATGGAAGAAAAAATGAAAGACAACATGGAAAACATGAAGAATGATCTAAAAGTAGACATGGAAGGTTTGACAAAGTTGATACAAGAAATTATTCCTAATGGAAAAAAGATAGTAGAGGAAACTCATGATGAGAAAAAAATAAATGTTAATTGTGATTTCATAAACTCTAATGTTCAATTGAATAACCACCATATTCCAAAGATGGATATGAGGAATTTTGATGGATATGATCCAATAACATGGATACTATAGATGGAGCAATATTTTTATCTCAATAATGTGAAAAACACACAAAATTTACGCATTGCAACTTTACATTTAGAACAAAATACATTTGTATGGTATTGATGGATTTTCTCCCATAAAAAAATTGTCACTTGGGCAATTTTTATGGAGGAAATGATAGAACATTATGAGGATACAAAGAGCAACACCTTCTTTAGCCAATTGATAAATCTCAAACAAAAGGGTTCAGTGGTGGAGCACATTGAGGAATTCCAAAAATTGAATATAAGGGTAATTGATATTCCATAGGAACACAGGATTGATGTCTTCATAGGGACTTTAAAGGATAACATCCAACATGAATTTCGCATTTGGGAACCTGATTTATTGGAGAAGGCATTCAGGTTGGCAAGAAAAATTGAATGTAAAGTTATGGTGAAAAGGAAGCCTACCACTCACATCTATAAATATGGAAGCGTTGCTACTCCTAGAATTCCTCAACCTACAAGGTTGACACCACAATAATTGGAAGAAAAAAGAGCAAAAAGTATTTGATATAGTTGTTATAGAAAATACACTAAAGGTCGTAAGTGCACTGATAAGAAATTATTTTACATAGATTGTGAAGAGGAGGAAGAAAATGAAGAATAAACTTCAAAAGTAGAGGATATGCACGAGGAAGAAACCCTAGAAGAAGAAGAAATGAGTCCGACCATATCATGTAATGCATTGGAAGGAATTACCACTCCTCAAACTCTTAAGATAGAAGGACATATCAAGAAGAAAAAGGTAATAGTGTTGATTGATTTGGGTAGTACCCATAATTTTATTCATTGTAAGGTAGCCAAGGAATTGGATTGCTTCCTGTACCCAACACCAGAATGTCAAATGATGGTTGCAAATGGAGGAACTATAAATTGCTCTTGAAAATGCCATAATATCAAGCTAGCCATGGGGGAGTATGTATTGAATACTCCAATGCTTTCCATCCCAATGGGAGGTGCTGATGTTGTACTAGGAGTACAATGGTTACAATCTTTGGGGATGGTAGATTTTAATTTTCAAGAACTTTTCTTGAATTTTTTTTCAAAAGGAAAGTAAATCAAATTACGAGGTATCACGGGGAAGCCGGGAAAGATAATAAGCTCTAATTTCATGAAAAATCTTATGAAGAAAGAACAACAGGGCATAATTGCACAATTATGCTCACTAGAAGTTCCAACATCAAGATTATCTATTTCTCCAAATCTCCAAAAATTCTTGGACAATCATTCCAAGGTGTTTGATACTCCCAAAAGACTCCCACCTATTCGTGATCATGATCATGTTATTCATTTTATTCCAAGAAGTGTTCCTCCAAACATCAGGCCTTACAGATATCCTTATGTCCAAAAGAGTGAAATTGAATGTATGATTGCAGAAATGTTAGAGGCTGGTATAATTCAACCTAGTCAAAGTAGTATTGGTGCATACAAAAGATGGATCATGGTGCATGTGTCCGAATTATAGGGAGCTCAATAAACTCACTATTAAAGATAAATTTCCCATTCCTGTGATTAATGAATTATTGGATTAATTACATGGAGCAATTTATTTTACGAAGTTAGATCTTCATCCAGGATATCATCAAATTAGAATGAAGACTGAAGATATTCTGAAAAACAACATTTTGAACTCATGATGGTCATTATGAATTTTTGGTCATGCCTTTTGGCCTTACCATTGCACCTTCTACATTTCAAGGGTAGATGAATTCCATTTTCAAACCCTTCCTTAGAAAATTTGTGCTAGTATTTTTTGATGATATACTAATTTACAGCAGGTTTTGGAAGGATCATGTTCAACATGTTGACAGGGTGCTCAAACTATAGGAGGAGAAACAATTATATGAAAAAAAATCCAAATGTTTTTATGGAGTACAAGAGGTGGAATATCTAGGTCATATTGTATCTCATGAGGGTGTTAAGGTATACGCTAACAAAATTAAGTCCATTAAGGAATGGAAAGTCCCCACAATCATAAAGCAGTTGCGCGGATTTCTCAGGTTAACAAGGTATTATCGCAAGTTTGTTAAGAATTATGGGAGAATAACAACACCTCTAACAACATTATTGAAGAAAGATGAATTTTCATGGAATCATCTAGAAGCTAAGGCCTTTGAACATCTTAAAGAGGCAATGTGCCTAGCACCAGTCTTATCTATGCTAGACATCACAAAAACCTTTATTGTAGAATGTGATGCCTCAGGAAATGGAATTGGTGTTGTTTTAATGAAAGAAGGAAGACCCATTGATTTTGAAAATCGTTCAATCAAAGGAAAATATTTACAAGAGGCTATTTATGAGAAGGAAATGTTGGAAATACTACTTGCACTAAAGAAATGGAGACCTTACCTAATGGGAAGACACTTCAAGGTAAAAAATTATCATGATAGTCTTAAACACTTTTTGGAACAAAGACTATCTTCAGAAGAGAAACAACAATGGGTCACAAATATGTTGGGTTATGACTTTGAAATCATCTACAAAAAGGGGAAGCTAAATTTTGTTGCAGATGCACTCTCAAGAAAGGATGAAGAGGTGGAAGCATTGCTTTCTGCCATTTCAATTATCCAACGAGATTGGATAACCGAAGCAAGTGATGAATGGAAGAAGGACGAAGAAGTGTGGACTCTCATTCAAAAGTTGTAGAAATATCCTAGTTCATCTGATACATTTAGCTGGAAAATTTATTCCTTATGATACAAAGATCGCTTATATATTTTCAAGAATTCCCAACTAAAACAACAGATTCTTTTAGATTTGCACACTTCTCCTTTAGGAGGACACTCAGGATTTTTAAAAACTTACCACAGGGTGAAGAAAGAATTTTTTTGCGATGACCTTAAATCTAATATTCAAAAGTTTGTGGCAGAATGTTTGGTTTGCCAAAAAAATAAATTTGAGACAATTAAGACCCCTGATCTTCTACAACCTTTATCCATTCCAAGTCAACATTGGGAGGACATTTCAATGGATTTTGTCATAGGTTTACCTAAGTCCGAAGGAAGGAGTGTCGTCATGGTGGTAGTTGATAGACTTACCAAGTATGCACACTTTTGTGCATTATCTCATCCATTTAAAGTGAGTAAAGTTTCTACTGCGTTTATATAAATAAATCAAAAGCTACATGGAAACCCGAAGATTATTGTAAGTGACACAGATCCCATTTTTACAAGAAATTTTTGGACGAAATTATTTTCTTGTTTGGGTGTTGAACTAGCTCATAGCTCATCTTATCATCCTCAATCTGATGGTCAAACATAGATAGTGAATAAATGTTTGGAAGGATATCTTCATTGTTTTGTATTTGATAAGCAATCACAATGGGTCAAGTGGTTACCTCTCGCTGAATGGTGGTATAACGCTTCCTTCCATACTGTGGCAAAAATGACCCCATTTATGGCACTTTATGGATATCATCCACCATCCATCACATCTTCTTTAAGGGAAAATGCTAGGGTTCAAGTTGTGGATGATCACATCGAGCATCAAAAAGAAGTTCTCCAACTCTTAAAGGATAACCTAAATTTGGCACAAAATCAAATGAAATAAAAGGCAGATCCACATCATAGTGAGAGAATTTTTGCTGTGGGAGACTGGGTATTTTTATGAATACAACCATACAAACAAATGTCCCTCAAGAAAGCTAATAAGGATAATAAATTATCGACGAAGTACTATGTTCCTCACAAGGTTTTGCAAAATATTGGTACTATGGCATACAAATTGTAGCTTCCTGCTTCTTTGCGAGTGCATCCAGTTTTCCATGTTTCATGCTTAAAAAAGGCTATATGGGACAAACTTACACTTCAAACAATATTGCTAGAACTTGATGAGGAAGGAAAAACCATATTGGAACTTGAAGAATTCATGGAAACAAGAACTCGACAACTACGAAATCGATCAATTTCAGAGTATCTTATCAAATGGAAGAACTTACCCACTGAAGATTCTATATGGGAGGATGAGAATTTTATACAAAATCACCTGAAGCTACTAAAGCATTGAGGACAACACTTTTTTTAAGGATAGGAGCATTTTAGGTCCCTATATTACTAGTATATTCCCTTATTTTTGTTAGTTTAACCCCCTTATTGTTATTGTTGTACCCATGCAACCCCCATATTGTTATTATTGAGCCCTTAAATTATTATTTTTAGGTTGGCTAGGATTAAATTGTGGCCCCACTAGGATTACATTGTGGCCCTATGGACTCCTATATATAGAAATGAGGTTTTTTCATTTGTCTCATCCAAGAATTGTTCATTAATGTAATGTATTGGAGGTTGCCCCCTTGAAGTGGCTGATTTCTAAGATGTTGGTCTCTCTTTTCTTCTATTTTTGGAGCTGGTTTCAAAACAGAAAGATTTTATATTATATAATGAAAATTTTATTCATTGGACAACCTTATTCTGTTAAGAAGGGTACGAATGCGAGAAATTACGTTGGGTTCTCAAAGTAGAGTAGAGCCAGGTAAATTAGCGAAATTATATTCTAACAAAAACCCATAAAATTATTTAACAAAAGGTTTTCGATATAGAATAAAAAGATGCAAAGAGAAGTGGAATAAGATTACTCATACCTAGAGAGTCATTTTGATGCCAAGAAGAAAAATGAATTGGTATGAATTCTCGTAAAGGGGAAACTCCTTATTTTCGGTAGAGCCATAGATGAAAACTTCATTGTAATGAAGGAAATCTCAAACTTGCATCCAAAACAAAAACAAGAAAATATTATTACAATGAGTCAAAATATTAAAAATCAGAAGGCAATCATAAACCCAATATATATATAAACAATTAGCGATGCCATACATCAAAACTATGGAATAGAAAATATACCAAAAGAACCTTAATATAATTATGAATCATTAGAAATTGCAGTAAGCTCTAAAGTATAGGGTAATTGGGTGAAATTATCACTTAGTATACATCAAGGAACAATTGCATTATGGATTTCCAACACTTGGAAGGATATTGGCAATGATACTCCTTAGAAAAATTCAACCCTGCAACAAAACAAACATGTTGCAACCATACTGAGGAGATACGTATCAGCTGCACGGCATAATAGTTTGGGAAAACTAAATTAAGAAATAAAATACATAATAGAGATTTCATATCCAGAAACATTTCATTAAAAGGAAGTATTACCTGAAGAAAACTTGTGGGTATTTCCTCTTGAGAATGTAACGAGAACCATAAAACTTCTGTGTCATGGGTCTACTAAGAATAAATGAAAGGTCTGGAAACTTTCAGGACATGGGTTGCAGAAGAACTAGAGCTGAAGCACAAAAATTACACTGCCAAAAATAATGAACAAACCAAAAGTAAGGCTGATTAAGAGTTAGCTCGAATCAATGATATGATGCACTCATAACCGTCCACGCGGAAAGAATCGAGCGAGGGAAATCAATTGGGTAGACGAGAGGTCAAGTCTCCAGAGCCATGTGATGGCTTTAATGAACACGGTTCTATTCATAAGTGAGAAATATCCTGAAAGGATAAGAGTGATTAAAACTTCGGACTTCAAATCCTATGGATAGTCATCTGAATCCTTATTACATAAATGGATAGTGTTATATGAAACAGTTTTATTTTAATATGTAGCATAGGTTAATTACGTGGAAAAGCCATGAGGGATATAAAAGTCCATGTTAACTCCAGAATGGATGTATATTTGGCATGCATTAGTGGTGTTATACCATGATAATAATCCCACACAAGACTAGAGAAATTAATGCACATTTAATATTCAAATGATAATTGTACATACGATGTGGACGTAAAAATTTTATCATTTATACATATTATAAAGTGGAGTATGTAGTTAAGGTTAGTGAAGATTTAATAAGGTCAAATTCATTCTAAGGGCTTAATTGATCACTTATGGCCAATAAATGTATACATATGTAAATTCGTATAATAAACACATTGGTAAGATCCAATGATAGCCTTGATCAAATATAAGGTAGGATTGTCAACTAGGGAAAGTTGATAATACACAATCAAGTGGCTACAATCATAATAAATATAACTCAGATATAAAATAAAAGGAACATATATTTGAACTAGTAATGATAATGGAATTAAAATGCCAAAAGTACAACATAAGAACTATATTATGCTAGAGTTAGCATAAGTAGCATAAATTCCATTATATTAAAATAAAAGGGTAAGGAGATGTAGTTAATGTCAAGCTTCCAATAAAAGTGACAAATGCAAATTTTTGGACTTAAATTTTTCAATAGTAAGGTAAATGTAAAACAACTAGATGAATACGTCGAAGAGAAATGAAATACATTAATCCATTTGACTACAATTTCTCTTTATACTATAAAAATAAAAAAGAAATTGTTGTGGAAGTCGAGTTGTTACAAAAATCATGGAGGAAACCTCTGATAGTGGGGGTAGCAGGCCTGTTGAACGTGCCAAGAAACTTGACAATGTGGAAGACATAGGCGCTCGCTCCACCTCCATGTCGTAGCTGGCTCCTCATCTCTCCAAGAAGGAGGAATCCCTCTTTGATTATGGGTGCTACATTATGGAAGAACCTCCTTGTATGCAGAACCAAGATGCACAACACTAGGATGCAAAAGACCAGCATCAGTAGTGCAATCACTCCTTTTTATCCAGTATTTTCAGGCCTTGCTATAGTTTCTTTGCTTACTTTTCTTATGCACAATAAACCTATTTTTTTCAATATTCCGTTAATAGTTGGTTTCCCCATTAGGGGAATCTCCTCCTTTGTTTTATGGAACTCTCTATGGGTTGGTTTCCCTCCATGGGGAAGCCCCATTTTCATTTTTTGAAGTATCTCTATGGGCTCGTTTCCCCCCAAAGGGCAGCATGAATGTACTATTTTTGTACCATATAATATAAATTAGTCTTATTCAGAAGAAAAAAAATGGGGCTTATAAGGAACTTTAAAATATTTAAGATTTTAGTGAAGATTTGTTTTGGTAATATCCAATAGTTGTTTGATTTTTTATTACACTTTTTAGTTTTTTCTCAATTTGATTACATTTCTTTACCCAAGAGGACTTGAACCTAGGAGACCAATGTCCTTTCTCACTAACAACCACCAACTGGGTGAAAAAATGTAATAAAATTACGTTTTTACCATTTTGAAACATTCTAATTGATATTTATATGGAACTAGAGTGAATAACATTCTGATTGATATGTGTATGGAATCAGAGTTAATGAAGTGTAGGGAGCCCACACCTATGTTTTTAATAGCCACCATTGCTTCTATTTAATATTACAATATTGAGTAGTATGTCATGAGAGTATTTTATGGTTTTCTAAAGATTTTTGTGAATTTGGAGTTCAAAATTTTAGTTTCTTGGCTCTCTGGGATTATTATATTTTTGTTACTATTTAAGATATGGCAGTGATTATTGTGTTATTCCTTATCAAGGAAAGTGATTTGTTGATTTCATCAATAGTACAATGGGTGGTATTTCTAAACCTTGCATGGATGGTAATGCCTCACTCCCTATGGTATATTTGTAAAAAGGGTATATACAATTATTTCTCTTTATTCGGTGTTTTCTACTTGTACGAAGAAGAAAATTAATACAGTTAAATAAAAAGAGTTGATTGCTAATTTCACTAGAATTGGACACAATTATAGCTCTATAATATAATTGATGTCTAACAATTGGGCATAACATCGACCCATTAATACTTTATATTGTACAAAAAATTAGTTTTTCTTTTATTTTCAAAGTAAGGAGGATAAGGATCTAATTACAAATATGGGCCCTTGAATGTTTCTCACCCACCAGACATTGATTTTGATCCTTCC
Source organism: Pinus albicaulis (assembly GCA_034641835.2). Taxonomy (NCBI): domain Eukaryota; kingdom Viridiplantae; phylum Streptophyta; class Pinopsida; order Pinales; family Pinaceae; genus Pinus; species Pinus albicaulis. The sequence goes on along the minus strand of CM076579.1, from coordinate 304,634,060 downwards.
ATGGAAATCTCATATGTGGCTAACTTTGTTAGATTGTTGCATTTCCCTTTTTTCTATGGCGATGGTAATTTCAAGGCCATGTGTGAAAAATTGGATCACTACATCATTACGTCTCAGGGAAAGGATAATCACTTATCTTATACTAGAATTTGTGATGAAATGGAATTTACAAAAGGTTTCTTTAAGGAAATCCATATTGACCTAGAGGGTTGGTCCCATATTTAGGCTCTACATTATGAGTAGGTTCCTTTTAAATGCATTTTTTCCATGAGAATGAGAAATTTGCAAAAATATATCCAAAATATCTAGCATCTCAGTGTTCTTTTATCCCTCTATCTTCTTAAAGTGATAATGAGCAAGGAACATTGAAACCAATTTTAAGGAAGCACAAGAATTCCTAGTTAAGAGACCTTATTCAAGTGAGCATGAACCTTATGAACATCCTCTCCACAGTAACGGATGTGAAGCTTTCAATTCCTCAAAGGAAGAAGTCATGGTTGAAGAAGATCAATCAAATCTAGATCAAGTGCCTTCAAAGAACATCGATTCACCCACTGAAGAAGAGAATACTTCTAAGAAAATCAACTAAATTCATCCATCAAATAAGAAGGAAGAAGAGGTCAATTCATAGGAAGAGAGGGAGGTCAATCTCTCCTCTTCTTTTCCCTAGTGTTCAAAATTTCTCAATCAATCAATGATTTTCCACTCTATTAACAAGTAGTAGAAAATATCAAAGAAATAAACCCCCAAAATATAGCACACGTCATTCTTTGGCCTCTTCTGGTTCTAGTTGGAGGGAGAGCACGGAAGGTCAATCTTATTAAATCTTAGATATGTTTTGTTTTGTACCATTTTGTTCAAACAATTTGTAAGAATCTATTCTTGTTATCCAGAAACCATAGGCTCCACTCTCACAAGGTCAAGTCATCGAGTCCCCCTTTCTTATTTCTCTGGGGAATGGATAGCTTTTTGCTACATTCTTGCTGCATAATTTTGCTTAATACAAATTTCTTCTTCTAGTTATAGAAATAAAAGTTATTATAAAAAATATCGTTTTGATTTTTTTTATTAGTTGAGAATTAACTAATATTTAAAAAAACTTACTTTTCATTATAAATTGGTTTTGAAAATATAAAAAAGAAAAAATAATTAATTAATTTATAATTGATATAATAATTATTTATTTATATTCATGAGTTATTAATAAAATTAAAAAATAAAATTCTTTAATCAAATCACAATAAACTAAGAATATAGACTTTATTCAATTAATTACACGGTGATATGTATATTTAGGGAGAATAGAGGGAGATGTTGTGATATGTATTTTTTGAGAAAATAGAGGGAGATGTGACATCTACGTCTTAAACCTAAAACCGAGATTCATGAAAAACATTTGATTAAAAAATATACACATTTAATCTTAATATAATTCTAACTAGTTTCATTACATTAACAAAAATTCTAAAGTTATAATAATAAAATATTTCATTTACAGTTAAAATTAAAAATTGAATAATAATATTATTAAATATTTATATTTATGAAATACATTTGATTAAAAAATATACACATTTAAACTTAATATAATGCTAACTAGTTTCATTACATTAACAAAAATTTTAAAGTTATAATAATAAAATATTTCATTTAATTTTAAAATTAAAAATTGAATAATAATATTATCAAAGATTTATTATTTAAAAATATTATACCAATTACGTATGAAATGTAAAACTGGTATAATTTCTATCATATTGTTCGAGATCGGCCAACACTAATTATTGTTAGGCATAGGGTATAGCATCTCTGAAATTATTTTGGGCTGTGCTTGGAATGTGAACTACTAAGAAAACTTACGCGTGGTCACTGTCAAATTATGTTGGGCTGTGCAATGATCATTAACCTTATACATACTTTTTTTTAGGGAGACTTCTATATATATATTCTCTCAGGTAAGTTACTGTTTATTTTAGTAGTGTGAAGGATGTGTGGTCCTAATCAAGGTTTCGTCTTTACAGAGTCTAAGTAAATAGTTTAATGGAGAGTCTAATTAAATAGTTAAATAGAGAGGTTTAGTCTTTACAGAGTTTATGGTCCAATCCCAAGCAAAACTATCCATCCTGAAAGCTATTTAAACACAATATTTCTGGCCCTACGTGCTCTCTGTCCTTAACCTCCTCATGGCTTGCAAAGAAACCCTGACATGCGTTTTGTACTGTTTTTACTAATAATTTGAATTTCCAACTGTGAAATATAGGAATTCCAATTCTGCAACACGATTCAAATTTGACAGTTTATGTAACTTTAATACCTATCTTAATTATTTAAAAGAAATGTTACCGGCAAAGAAATTTCTTTTTAGCTGTCTTTAAAATAATAGTTGAAGAGCAAAGAGATTTTTTACTGTAGCTGAAAGGCAAGGCAAATCACCCAGTGACGGGTAAATTCAAATTCCATCACTCCCGTTATTATAATTTGAACTTCCTCACCTATTATTTTGGGCGGTGATGTTCGTGAGCAGTGAGACAAAAGTCTCAGGGAGCGCTGCACATGGTCTGCTGGGAGTTGTACGATGATGGGGATACATAGATTCTGCGAACGTGATTTTTTTTTTTGGAAGTATTTGATTTTACTAATGTGTTCTTTTGAATTTTACCGAGCACATGGTCTGCTGGTAAGTAAGAGTGGTGAGATGACGGTAGTATTTGGTTTTACGAAGTTGTAATCGTTTTTTTCTACATTGTATACGGGACAGTTAAATCGTTCGGCAAGATTTTCTAGATGGAGACAAAATCCAATACACCCATATGTGATACGGATTCTGAAAAGTGCTTGACTGACTGGAATATCAAAATTATCTGGTCTGTTACGTGAAAATTTGATGGTGATTTAATGACACACTTGGTTTCTTTTGTTTTTGTGATTGTGATTTTAAATATTATATTGATTTGTCATATGAGGTAGGAAGTTACTTTTAGACATAGATTTTTTTGGTTAGAACGGCACAAAATTGGCATACCATCTACTTTCGATATACCTTTGTGACCAAGTTATTGCTTGCTAAATTGGCATACCATCTACTTTCGATATACCTTTGTGACCAAGTTATTGCTTGCTTACGTTAGTAATATTAGAGCGGGCACAGACCTAGAATTGACTTGAATTTTAAACGTGTTCGACCTCGAACTGACTTTTAAGTTTTAAACACATTCAACGGAGATAAAATTTTTAACTTAAAAGCTAAAGTAAAACCTTCAATTTAAACCGTGTAAGTATTTAATTTTTGAGTTGTTTTTAGTGTGACTTAGTGTGACTTTTTGGAGTTTTCATGTCCTGTTAAAAAAATTGATCTTAAATCTTGATTTGTGTTATTTAAATTCGTTTTTTTTACTGGATTCAACACCTTAAAAAACTCCTAGGGCACTTCTATTGTGCAAGGTTCTGTTTTCAATGAATTCTTGTGGGATTTTAGAGAGATATTCCAATAAAAAAATCTTCAAAATTATGGATTTAGAAATCCCTTTGTCTCTAAATTTTAACGCTGCAAATGGATTCACTGACCTAGTGTGGTATCAAAAGTACAATTTTTCATATACAATTAAAAATTAACATAAGTGACTAATTCATATATACATGGTGTACTTGTTATTTGGTCATATTTGTATCTTTGGACATATATTTTAGTCCTAGACTAAATTAGTCATTTAAGTTAGTTGCTTTTAGTTTAGTCATTTATCATCTAGTAGTATGTTTTATCCCTAGACTAAATTAGTCATTTAAGTTAGTCATTTTTAGGTCGGTCACTTAAAATTACTTAAATTTAGTAGTTTTTTAGTCACCTAGTCACTAATTTCATCATTTTGTACTAGTGTAAATTGAAGCCTCTTCTTTAAATAAAAGCTATCAACATCATGTTAAAATAGAGTAATTGCTAGCAATAGGATCCTAAGTTGTTCCATGAAACAAATCTTATTCTTCTGCGGCTAGGGTTAATGTGCACCAATACATTTCATCAAATCATCCATTAATGAGATAAATAGTAATAATGTTGTTAGAAGTTTAACCCATGACTATCGAGTGGGCATCCATCCAAGTCATATAACTTAGACACATACAAATATATGTTGAGCATATGATCTTCATGGTCTAAATGACTTGAGTGTCCTTTTCATCCAACATATTGAGAGTCTTACTCATACTTCTCATTAACTATTAGTAATAATGGCTACACACAAGTACTAACAGAGTTATTGTACTATATTCAAGAGCCTCCCTAAATAGTTATTTTATTGTGCATAACTTCTTGATCTAGTGTTACACCATAAATCTATGTAGGACTTTTGGGTTCTCAAAGAGGGTCATGATATATTTTTTAAATGCATGATATAGACCTAAAACTAAAATTAATTTCCAAATGAATTCATGTACAATTAAAATAACACCCGTTTGTTTGAAAATATAGGAAATATGAGAATAAATATGCCTCGTAACTAGTCAAAGAATTTAATGAATACCCATCAAGTTATTTCAATTCAATAGTTTAAACACCCTCTTCTCTCCAAAGTAATTTGAACCGCCTAGCATGCCTAAGAATCCCCCTACCCCCCTTTCCGCCCCCAATATATTTGTGTGTGTGTAATAAAAATATACATTTATACTTTACAATATGATGCAATATATTGACTAGTACAAAATGGCTAATTAGTTACTAAAAAAATGATCAAAATTTGCATATAAATGACTATTTTTCAGTCGATGTCTAGTAGTGGCTAATTTACAGTATCTTATAATTCAACCAACTATTAAGCTTAGTCATTAATTGGTTGTCTCAATTTTATCATCTAGTAGTATATTTAGTCATTAATTTGGTCATTCATTTATTCATTAGAATTAATGAACACATATATCATATATGATCACCAGAAAAAACCAATTAATGATCATTGATATATGACCAAAATTTTGGTCATGTTATAAAATACTATAAATTAGCTACTAATAGCCATATATATGCAAATTTTATTCATCATTTGAAACATATTAATGACCAAATAAATATGAATAAAATTTGGTCGTGTTATAAGATACAATAAATTATCTACTAATAGTCGTATACATGAAAAATTTAGTCGTCATTTGTAATAACAAATTTATCATTTGCAATAGTGATTTATCTTTTTTGGTAGTTTCATATTCATTATATAAATAACTAATTTATTAGTTTATATTCATTTCATTTACTCACATTAATAATCATTATAAACGACTAATATAGTTGTATATTCATTTTATTTATGTTCATCGTTAATCAATATAAACTACTAATTTAGTAGTATTAGATTGATTTTATGTGTTCATTATTAATCAATATAAATTAATTAGTATGATTTTGCAACTAAATTAAAATAATTAATACAATGTGCATGTTCATATAATATGAAAACATAAAGTAACATATGTTAAATACTAAACAATATCAAGTGCAAATATAAATAATTTCAACCACATAAATTATATTATATGAAATGTAAAATATTACAATATAGGTTTCCAACTTAATATTTGTTGGACTATAATTTACATATGAAATGTTATTTCATCACTTCAAAACATTATCATTGTGTTGCCAAGGCATTGCAGGTAAATTCACCAACTCTAAATATTTGACTATCAACTTTTATGTGTATTTCTTATGTGATATATCGGCTCTAAGGGTATCACTAGACCGATTCTCTTCTCCTTCTCTCTTTTCATTTGTATCTTCAATGTTATTGTTCTCCTCTTGCTTTAATTTCTTCTTACCATCAATTTTGAGTTCCTTTTCTGAAAACAAAAGAAGCTACAATGTAGAGTGTAAGGCATGAAAGACAATGAACACTAGAATATAAAATAAAGTATACTATAAAGGATTTATACGACATATACCTCAACATCGGCAATGTCAAAGTCAATTTCCCCTATAAAAGCAAGAAACTTGAACAAGTTTTCTTCAATTGAGTGATAGTGGCCAGTATATGGCCAGATGACCTATATAAACAAAAAAAATAAAAAATCACCATATAAAAGAAAACCTTACTAACTTATTATTCAACCTTTATGGAAAGCTTAGGCACAATCATGCCAACTAAGTTACATGCTAAAAAGCTCAACATGCAGATAACTTGTGAAAACAAATAAGTTGAAGTGTGATGTCTAATCCTTGTTGTTTTATTCACAACAACATTTCATTCCCTGACGCATGCAATTGTTCAAGTATATAAAGAACATGTGCTCAAATAACACCATGAAAGTAAACTTTTCTAATAGTCATGAAAATATTTTAACACAAAAGAGCTAAAAGGATTTCAGTCGATATCGTGTAATATTAATTTCAACTTCAAGCTTTAAATGTACATTCTACCAAGTATTTTCAATTTCATAGTTAAAATACAAAACAGAATCAAGAGAAACGTTCAAAATACAATCAAACATTAAAGAGAGGATATAATGCAATGGACAATGCAATTATAAAAAAATTGTATATCTGTCCACTAATGTCTTTTCTAGCATTCCTAAAACATTTTCTTGCCCAAAATAACCATGACGTCAAATAATCACAACATTATAAACCATAGGAATCCCTATTATAAACTCTTCCAAATTTGATGGCTAAGTGCTCAAAGAATCTCCAATATCAAATGAATCATATCCAAAACATGATTTACACTATCTTCCCATCATTTTTCCAATCACACTTCCTGTAAAATTTTAATCTAATTTGTTTCAGGAACATATTAATTCATATTTAAAGGCTTCATGTCATGGGAAGGTATCAAAAGTGTAGTACATCAGAAAAATTGACCTTAATGAGGTCTTCAAACAATTTTTACAATTTCAGTATTTTTCTTATTGTGATATCCTGGGTAGAAAAAAGAACATATCTACAAAAAAAAAACATATATTACTTATGTTCAAACTCTGTATATGGTGTATTCTTACACAACTTTTTAATATGTTCCTCTCCCTTTACCAAAGTGGATTGTAGCATGGTTAAACTTTGTATCATTTCATTCAACATTAATTTTTGCAAGATAAATGTCGCACATTATTATTTCCCATTTCTCAATATGCTACATATGATAAATTGAAAGTCACATAAAACCAAGATCAAACCATTTTCTAACTAAAACAAACAAATAAACAGTGCCTCTAAAAAACTTCACACCTCAAAAATTACTTTTCCATGTGCTTAGGCTAAAGGTGAGAATTTTTGAATCATATTTAAGTCATATTTAATGAGATATTTGTATTTCTAACATGATTTCAATTTGGTGCTAAAATAAATATATAAATCGAAGTTATTTTCAGTGAAATTCAAGTACAATTCAAAAAAAGAACGTCATTGCAGGGTAGTGGAGAGAGAAATATCTTCATAATTAGGTTTCTTTATTTTAGTTTGATTTGAGTTGAGTTTGTATTTATATAGTTTTCTCTAAATAAGTGAAATAAAAAGATGAGAATCGAAACGTGAATTTTTAATCAATTCATACTATATATCTCTAAAACAATCATGTCATCCTTCTATGTTATTTGATAGATATTTATTGTGCATAGAAGAATAATGAATTAACTATCAAACAAAATGATGGAATATATTAACCAAGGAAAGAAAAATGACATGGTTTTGGTATTTATGTGCTCGAAGTAGATCCAACAATGGTTGCATGCTTTATTTATCATGAAATATTCTTAAAGACAAATGTCAGATAAAAAATTGAGCTTCATTACTAATTAAATATGGTTGTGTTGAGCAAGGAAAGGATGCATTGAAGGGCTCAAGGTCTAGCTCCAATACATAGTTATCCTTCTCATTGCAAAATAAAAAGTTGTAATCATTTGTTCATACAAGTAAAAACAAGAGTGAGTTTGTATTTGTGAACCTACGATAGTATATGGAAAAGAGTGCAGTAGTGTACCTTAGAGTACCATATTTCTCTCCTTCACAAATGTTAGTGTCCCTCAACACTATTGTAGAGACCACTTAAGGATGACATTGTTTATTATACTTAACATTATTTTACAATGTTATAACTACAACCCTCTTAAAGGAAAAACACTGTGGTTGGATCATTATCCAAACCACAAGAATAAACTAACACTAAAGACATGGAAAAAACAAAACCTTGAAAATCCATGAATTTTTCCTAAGGGACATGAACAAAAAAAATTTGAGAATCAATTTACCAAAGAAATCATTTCCCATATCCTTCTTCTAACTTCCCATAACTATCCTCTCTCTTAAAATGCACTAAATCCTACTCCCAATGCTCCAAAACATAATTAAAAATGGTTTTCGTGGTTGTGTTAGCTCTTGTTCTGAAGAATATGGGTGATAGGAAGAGGCTTCTTACAAGAAAAAAAATAACCAAAACAACAAATGTTGATGGAAGTGATAGACTGAATTCAATTCATTTTTAGATGAATGATTGAACAACATAAATACATCTTAACCTTATATTTATTAAACTTGGAGAGAGACATAAAACAAAAATACAAATCATTTAATACTTAATACATCTCGATATATAATATATGTGTGTGTGTGTGTGTGTGTGTGCGTGTGTGTGTGTGTGTATTGGCTTCAACAATTTTTTATTCTTATTTTTTATAAGCTTCACCTCGTGACATATCTTAGCTATATTAGCCATAACATGTACCTAGCCTCTTTAAATTCATCTATAGAACCCTCAGTTAATTAAATCTTTCATCCATATTGAGTTGTAAACAGGACCTGGCTACTCTAGGTGAAATTACATATCCTTCATTATACATAACTAGCATTTGACAAGGTCAAAGGCTAACCTATATAAAGGCACCTCCTATGTCACAAATGTAGTTGTACAACTCACCATTCTGTAATTTATTATTTTTTTCACATATCCATCAGAACTGACAATTTATATTATACTCTTTGATAAGCCTATGCATTTTTTCAATTTCAGCACCTTCTTCTCTGTCTTTGGACTTTGATGGGTCAATATCACCAGCAATCACAAAAAGGTTCGAATAATTGGAGTGCTACAACTTTAGGTAAAATGTAAAGACAAAGATTAAAATTCATATTGAATGAGGAATAATATAATCTGGTCATATGATGAATATGGCATCAAAATTTGATAATAATTGTCTTGCAAGCACAACTTCGGTTGCATTATCCTTTGTGAAGTTATCATTCAATGGAAAACTGTATAAAACTTCTTTGAAACTTATATAGCAAGAAAAATAATACATTCACAAGGAAAAAATGAATGAGAGTGTAAGGAAGTTAAATCCAATACAAATTATACATCAAATTTAGTCGTTATTACTATGAAACAGATATTATTTCTACAACCAAAAATTATTTAAAATCTACATGTAATAAGACTTAAAATTTAACTATTAGGTCATTAAATTGATTCAAATATGTATGCATACAGACTAAATGTTCTCATAGTGGGGTTTTCAACATAATTGTCGCATTTTCTCTTGAAATTATCTCATCATCTTAGGAATATTTAAAATATACCATGTTTGCAAATCAGAGGTGAAACAAATATATAAAAAGAAGCAACATGGCAGTCTTTTTCAGTGGTTTGTAGAGTATAATTGCTATGAATTACTAGGTTCAAACCCAAAGAAACTTCAAAACGAAAGAAGATGAAAATTAGCTTTGGAAATAATCAAATATTATGAGAATAAAACATAAAAAACTAGATGCAATTAATATATCAAATTAATTAGTCTCCCATTAATAAGTTATTAAAGTGAAAACTTAGACAAAGTATCATATTTCTCCCAACGAAGCAAATACAATCTACCATTGTCCATAATTTCTTTGATAATTAGATGGAAATAAATCAAACCTTTTGTGTTAAACTACATCGGGTTTTCTTATGAGAGGGAAAAAAAGAGCTAACGAGAACCAACATGGTAGCCATTGTTTATGTGGTTTGTGGAATATGATTGCCAATAATTGTTAGGTTCAAACCCAAAGCAAGTTCATAACAAAAAAAAATGAGAGACAGATTTGGAAATAACATTGTTTGAGGAAACATGAAATTTCATATGAAATTAAGCTATGAAATTACCTTGGTATCCTATTAATCTATTCTTAGAAGTGGAAATTTACAATGTATCCCAATTCTCCCTACCAAAGAGACAATTACAATCTACCATTTCCCATAATTTTCTTTGATAAGTTAGATAGGAATACTTCAAACCTTTTGTATCAATAGGATGATATGGTATGTACTCCAGCAAAGGATTTTGAGGCCCTAAGGTTACTTTCATAATCAAACCAGGAAATAAAGTCAATGTGGCCTTGGTTCAATGGTGAGGTCAACAAGTATTAAGTTGTAGTGAGATTTTCTGGAAAACCCTCATTCCCAAAGTCCACTAGGGTTCCAATATTGTGATTTAGCCCACCAAAATTGCATGAGTTTTGAAAAGGCGATGTGGGATGCATGTGCAAGCAATTGTAGCAAATAGATACCCCTTAAACCTAGCACCTAAGCCTCCCCTCATGACATGTTTCTTGCAGCATTTTAAACAAAAAAGGGTTAAACAATCAGTAATGTTGAACCCTTAGTTAAACTAAGAGGGGGGGTGAATCAGTTTAATACATTCATGGTCTTTTAAAAATTATTTACACCTTCATTTCATGATCAACTTAATGTATAATGAACCAAATTAATGTATAATGAACCAAAAATCTTAATATGTGAGAAAAAGGTATTAAGCAGATTAAATACAGAATATCAACACATAATCAAAATGCACATAGACAACAGATATAAGTGGAAACCTATAAGCGATGAAACCACATCTTATTATTTTTGTGATGCAAAGGCAATCTCCAGCTACCTATCACCATTGATTTTATGTAGGCTCCAACCTACAGGAGGCTATTACCTCAAATGTTGCAAGCTACAACTTGCAAGGAAGCTCCAACTCCAATCTATTTTCTGCAGGCTACAACCCACAGGAGGCTCCTACTTCAACTAGCTCCAACTGGACATCCATCAAGCTACAACTTGAAATGGAAGCACAAAATCCCATGTATTTTATTTAGGCTACAACCCACAAGAGGCTCATACCTGAACCATCTACAACTAGAAATCTATCAAGCTACAACTTCATATGGAAGCACCAACTTCCTCAAGTATTATGCTTATTTACCTAGAAATCAACTCCATTTTACTCCTTCTTCATTGTTGTCCTTCCAGCCTTCAAAAATGATTTATATCATCTCTGGATCTTCACAGCTTCTCTATTTGCTCTGTCTTCTTATTCCACTCTCTAATGTCTTTATGCATATCACAATAACATCATGTATAGATATCACTTCATAGTTGTATGCATTCCATATGAGAATATGAAATGAACAGATATGACTATTTTCCTTCCACCTTCTCATTTCCTCACTCAGCATTTCAGGATGTTATAACTCTATATAGTCAGTTCAGTATTTAATTGGAGTTTTTTTTTAGCTACAAAGACTTTCCTTTGCGTCAAAACCAATATAAAATAAATAATACATTTACAATTGCAACCAATTGTTTTACTCGGCCCTTTTAGTTTCTTAGCTTTTCTATGCATTTTTCCTCTTCTTCTTGTTGTCCTTTTGTATATTTTTCTTTTTCCATTATATTCCAACTTTGCTACATAACTGCCCCTTTTAGCTTAAGCCTTTTCATTTTCCTTACTTCCAAAACACTGTTTTGCACAAGCTCCTAGTCCTTTTCTCTGGGTTCATGTCTTTCCTTGTAACCTGTGGGGTATGACTGACATAACTCCCTTTATACATGCAGTGGATTACAATTCCGAGTTTTATCAACATACATACGTTTTGCGATCAAACAACGCATATTAACATAACATACTCTTAGCAATCAAACAACGTGTATATAACATACGCGGAACATGGCTATTGGGTCCCACAGTACCTTGAACCAATCACATTTCATTGCGAATACTTGCCCGCAGGTTTCCCAGTCTACTGATAGCAATAAACCATAAACCATGCGGTCTGCAATATGTGCTCGAGCGCGGTGCTGGTACGTAGACTCCCTTGATCACATCACGTTGTTTGATCCTTACCGCATCGCAACCAAAACAACATACCTTGCGACGTCTTGAAGTTAAAGCTTATTTCTTGTGGGGTGTGTTTTTGCGCAAGGTCGACACATGTCCATCCATTTTGCATTGCAAAACTTTAAACTTAACTTGCGGTCACCTTATTACTATCCCCTAAGTGTTGCAATCTGCGGTATGCGGGCGAGGTCCATGTCATCATGCCACATCACCCTGCCATGTCACCGCCACGTCACCTTGCCATGTCATCATAAAATACTTGTGATCTATGGTGTCAAGGCCACATCATTTGCCAAGTCACTGCCATGTCACTACCACCTCATCACCACGTCACTTCCATGTCATCCTTACGTCACTACCACGTCATATTTACGTCGTTACCATGTCATATTTACGTCACTGAACATACTTCACAGTTCGCAACTTATAATCATTTAACTTAGTGGTTAACCTCTATTTCATGACATTTTCCACATTGTGTCGTGCCAACACGTGTCCCTTCTCCACTTCACATCACACACATAATAACTTACCCTGCAACGGCCTTAACACTTAACTACTAAACTTTTCAATTTTTGAAATCGCTCTTGGTGTGATTCGATCTCCGTCATTCATCTCTCATCTTCACTTCTTATATCTAATCCTAACCGTCTTCTTGCCTCTCTCATAATTATTTAAATAATTCTCTGCTTAGTCTATTTTTTTTGTTCTTTATACTGTCGCGCTCTATAACTCTGGTTTCTCCACAGTGCTCCTCCTAAGCTTGTTCCTTATCTTGTCTTTGTTATTAAATCTCATCCCAAGTTATCACACTAGAAATATACCTTTTCATACTAATTAAATACCTCTCTATCTCTCAGCTCTCACATCTCTCTCTTGGCTTAATCATATTTGTTTAATTGATGTCTTCCTCTCCACTCTCGCATCTTCCTGCTTCTGCAATCTGTAAGATATCTGGTGCTTTTTGTGTCTTGAAAATCCGATTTCCTTGTGTTGTGCACTGAAGAAATTCTCTTCCTCTCTACTTCATTCACTGCCTCTACTGTCTATGCTTCTTTGTTGCCTCTGTTGCCTTGCTTCCTTTGGTGCCTTATTAGTTGCATTCGCTACCTATGCTACACTTGTTTATTCTTTGATTTTGTTGCTTCTCTATTGCCTTTGCTGTCTTTCTGCTACCTTTTCATTATTTCTAGTTCTGATGCTGCTCCTTTGTGCTCCTTTTCCATCATTGAAAATATTTCCAACAATCTCCCCCTTCAGAATTCATGGAAATACTCCAAGACTTCCTCCAAGACTTCCTCCCCCTTTCATTCTAATAAGTGTCTTCTCTTTCCTCCTCTGCTTGCTTTTCAGAAGAGCCTTTCTTCTTCTGCTTACTTTTCCTTCCCCTTTGACATCAATGGCAAAGGGTTGCACATTTCCCAGTGTATATTATATCTTTGCATTTCCTTTCTCTGAGATGTGTTTATGCCTTCTTCTTTCTTCCTTATACCTTTCTACTCCAGACAAGTGTACAAGTGTTGTTGGGAGAATACTTTGAGAATCATTAAACCTTGTATGTAGGTTGACGCCATCCCAAAGCACAGACTCCTTGCCCTTATATAAAGCTGAAAGTGATGATAAGGAAACTTCATAGAACAAACTTATATAATCAAACTTATATAGTCAGGGATGTATCATTGGAACAATACTAAAATATTGAGAATGCTCTATACGAAATTTAAAGTCTGCTCCAAATATACTTTAGTCCATATTATGATCTCTATCTGAAATACATATCTGTAGTACACATCTTTTCAAATATCATGATGCCAATATAAATTTTATAGCTAAGGTTCACCATTACTTCCTGTTGGTGGTGATATGTGTTGGACTGCTGACAATGATATTACACTAATAGTTAAAAGGCCCTTGATACTGATTCAAACAATGAATCAAACTAGAACTTACAACTTATTGTAAGATTAGACAATATCTTTCAGTCTAAGAGACCAAAAGACATTAATACTTGTACAGAGTACTTTCAAACTAACCCTTGAGGCTAGATACATTCAAAGTATTGGTCAGTCTCACTTATTAGCTATGCAATTTTATTTAAGACATAAGGGGATATGTATGTCAATAACCAACCTCTCTTCAATGGTGAAATACCAGCAATTCCTTTCTGCTGAAGTAGGTTTTAGATGAATCAATAACAGACTCTTCAGCTTCGAATGTAAGATTAACACAACTATTCCTTCATACTTTAAATACTTTAACTGTTCTATCATGATGATCCTCATCAAAAACATCTTCAAGTTGTTTAATTGAAATCTCAGCAAACAAACTTCACACAGTTTTATGAATGATCTTAAGAAAAAGGCCTTGAATATATATCTATACTGACTTGAGGAAGGCATGAAGTTATGTCTAGAAATAGATACTACTTCAATGATCAATATAATACTTCAAGTGAAAACAATATAATGATCCTTTAGCACTGTTATTCACCTTTTCATGCTTTAATAATGCAGATAACACTGGGAATACTACCTTGATGTACTTTTGCCATAATATTCTGATCCTGAGGACCTCTGCCATGCCACTACTCCACTGATGACACTTGGTATTCTGTTGATAGGCAGGCTTCTTGTTCCAAATACCAATTGATACTACTTTTATAAACCAAGCAGTAATTTCACTTTAGCTCGCACATGCACCCATAGTTAAGACAACCTTCATAGTTTCTACTATTGAGCTCTCCGTTGTTCTCAAAAGAAATCATGAATATACTGAATCTGATCTTGGCATCATTAACCTTTTTCTTATTTTGTCATTATGGTTTAAAAAAATGTCACTGCATATTCTTTTCTACAACTGCTCTAGAATCATTGTTGCTCTATATACAATTCAACTGTTCTAACATAATGATCTTCAGGAAGACATCTTCAATTTCTTACTGGGAATCTAAAATGGCATAACACTCATAGTTTTATCACTCATTTAACTGATTTCATCTCAAGGTAACCTTCTATTGATTAATGATGTAATGATATAATGATGATAAAAAATTCTCTTACTCGCCCTTCTTAATTTTGTTTCATTGTTAATTCTTGCAGTGTGATGCACAGTGTGATCATCCTCTATGGATCTTTCTCATTCTATAGCTCAAAACATATTTTTTGTGATTTTAACCATTCATTACTTAATGTGTTGTTGTCTTCTTAGCTTACATGATCATGGTCGATGTTCCCTCTACCACCATGGCTACTTGTTGCCTTCTCTCCTTCCATCAACTTGTTGGCTATTGAATGCTTCAGGTATTCTTCTTCCTCTATAGTTCTCTGTTAGAGGAATTTTCCTTTCCCTTCTTTAAATTTTAGTTGTTCTTATTTCATAGAGCTCTTCTTAGAATACTTTTATGGGGACTATTTATGAACTTCTCTCCCCCTAGGATTTTGCTTCTTATCTATTGTTGGCTGGATATTTGCGTTGCTTCCTAGAGCAGCTCCCCCTGAGACTATGATGGATTCATTATGTTATTGAGGTAGTGTTGAGGTAACAGTATCCCCCTTTCTCTTTTCCCTCCATACTTTATTAGGTTTCTTCATAATGTTTGAACTTCCTTTCATTCAGAGTTTTGTATGATTTGATTGGATTCCATCATTTGTCTAGAGTTCTTTAATGTATATGGCAGCTTATAGTCTTTTGCTTTGTGACCAATATTGTGGAATGAATAACATATTATTTTACCTAAGAAAGTTTGAGCTAATGTATGCATTTTGTTCCCCTTTTTTAACACAATTTACATTCAATAGATTTATGTCAAAATTTATTGCATGAAAAATAGTAGCCATGGAAATGATTTGTGTACCTAGTGATAGAATGTCTTCTCCATTTGTTTTCTTTATGTTGTCATTTCATTGGTTGCATCTATATTTATTTGGAATGTATTTGCTTTGCCTTATAGTATGCTGCAATATGTCCATGTTTGTGGCAATAAACGCAAGTGATACTTCTCATAGGATGAAAGAACTCCTTTGACATCTTCCAAATTTATTCAATTCATATTCAGGAGTGTATGAGCCTTTTTCAGTTGATTGTTTCTTCATTTCATTCTATTTCATTTGAGGTTGCTACTTGTTTCTATTTATTTCATTACAAATCATGTTCTTGTTGGCTTCTACTTCTATAAGAATCTTTTCAGCTGCTTCATTATCCTTCACAGGTTCTACAAAAATGATATTCCTGTTATCATCTACCTTGGACTTAATTGTTTCTCCTTCATATCCTATCCCAGCCTTTATGAGAGGAGATATTTGAGCATTTAGAATTTTTTCCATCTGTTCGGAGCTTTTCATTTGTGGCGTGTTCATAGATATTTCCCTTTGGGCATTTTCTAGTTTATTTCTCAGGCATACTACTTCTTCTTCCAATTTCTCTTACTCCCGATTTTTATCTTTAATTTTCTTTAGTAGAATGTCTTCCACCTTCTTAGCTTCTTCAAGTTCTACTTTCAACTGAATGAGGTTTTCTGAATTTTGTTTTTCTTTTACATACTTCAGGAGAACATCTTTCTATTTTCTACACTCGATTCTAAGTCTGTCTATTTCCTCTAGGGCACTCCTTAGCTCCCCCTCAATATCTACCTCACCTTCTTCCTCATTTTATAGAAGGAATCCTTCAGGATCTTCCTTGGCCATAAACAAAAATTTAGAGGTTCCTTTTTCATTTGAGGATTCATCTGAGCATTCAGATGCACTGCTATCTTGCTGAGCATAAACCTCAAGCTCTTCCTTGGCCATCAAAATGAATTCTGAAGTTCCTTCTTCATTGGGGAATTCATCTGAGCTTTCAGATGCACTGTTGTCTTATTGAACATAGAATGATCTTCAATTAAATATATTACCTTTCGGCCTATTTGATGCAGGGTTAGCCTGCAAAACCCAGAATCTTCATCACAATGTGCATATAATTATGCAACTCAGCAAATGCCCAAATCAAAAACCTAAATCACTGGCAATCAACTAATATGCGAAAGCTTATCTTTCAAGTTCTACCAAATTTTCATACTTTATCATTTGAATGTAGAAGCTTTTCAAGATATCATAACTTACAATCTTCATACCATTAACCTTAAACTCTGCGTTGAGCGCTACAGCTCAACACTTTACATTTCATTGAAATCAAACCAAATCATCATTCCAATGTTCCCAAAACCCAAGGATCTGGATTTCGTCCTTCTCTTCAATGCGCCCAATTCAACATGCATTCGCACCATAGTACTCACCTTGTACTGATAGCGTTCAACCAGTTTCTGATGGATTCAATTTTGAATCAGACTCCGTTCACAATTCAACTTAGGACTCTTCTGACTCTTCCGTAGAGTCTAAATTCCCCACGACTTTGCTGTACCAAAATCGAACTTCAAAAAAAGTCTTTCTCGACCTTCAGATTATAAATCGACATTCAGATACCGATTTGAACAACTATATGAATTGCGTCAAATAGACAGAGTCCTTTTTGCAAAGCTTATACCCAGCAATCTCAAGCTGTGACACTTGCTTATGCCCTTCAAGAAAACGCAGATCTCATCGATCCTGAAGTTGCCAACGCATTTAAATCTCCAGCTCCGATTCGATGACTAACCTTCCACTGAACTAAAGCGTTCCAACTCCGACATACACTACTACAATATCAATCACTGTTCTACGGTGCTCCAAGCTCTGTTCATCCACTGATATATCAATCGGCGGTCTCGAATCTCAGTTATATAATAGATATATATATATATCTATTCACAATGCTTCCGACGCGATTCAGCCACAATTGGCAATCGCATAATTTAATGCCACGACTCTCGACAATTTAGTCGCTCCGATCTGATTTATCGGAGATCATCAATCGGATCTTTTACAAGGTGTTCTCACTTCCAGCGCTCCAAACTTCCGATACGATCCAAATCGGAATCAGATATTTCCAAACTGAATTTTAATTGATATATCACCGATTTACACAACACCGCTTTGAACTTTCTGATCCGATGCAATTCAAAATTGAATTGTGAATTAATTTAATTCCGCTCAAAGAGATTTGTAGAGTCTTTTTTACTGTTTTACTGTGTTTAAGACTTTGCCTTCTGCACTAATTTTAACACGCCCAATTTGACTTAATCACAGATATTCTTATAAATTAAAACAAAAACATACCCAGGCTATCACGAATTCAAGCAGAATTCAATAGAAACACAAATCGGAAATCCACGTCAATCAAATTCTCTGAATAACAAAGTTTAAAATCACAATGCTTTTTATACGATTTGCATGTTACAATTCACACTTATAAAACGAAAACATAAATTGACCTTTGGCTCCCTTTCGCTGCAAAAGGCCACTGTTTCACACAAAATACAATCCTTCTCCAAATCTAAGCTTTCGCTCCACTCGAAACCACACTCTATCTCCTCTCTACCAAGAATCTCTTCGCTTTTTACAATTTTCTCCATATTTTTCCGCTAATTCCTCTAACAAATATATAATATAAGATCTCCTATCATTTAACTCTCGTGCACACCTGTTTAACAATCTTATCACTAAATCTAAATAAAGCAATTTCACTTATTACAATAATAACAAACTATTTATGAAATCGACTTCCACAGTGATACTAAAATTGACCAACAGTAAATGAAATTCACTCTTTCAAGCCACAACATGTGAATAGATTTTTCACATTGCTGGCTAGTTCCGATGCTCCTGCATCAGACTCCCAAAGTTTAAATTAAACATGATCTCCTGATCATGCACTTCTGGTCTATGTCCTCTTGGATCCCATACTTGGTTTGATAGTCTGTCCTTGGTTACTGTTGTTGTTGTTTGTCCCTCAAGTCTTCCGCCTTTGTGCTGTAATTCCTCATTATCTGCTGCTATCCTTTCCACATATTTTGCGGCTATTTTGCTCACTCTAATTTGAAATTTCCCATTCCTTTCACCTGTACCATTTCTTCCAGTAAATATTCCTTTATTCTTTTGTCTTGTATTTATTTTATTGGAATGTTGTAGTATGAGTTTCCAGAACTCATTCAATTCTTTGTCCATATTACTTCTTATGTGTTGAATATTATTCTCTTGCAACTGATTGTGTTCTTGATTTAGAACATCATAATCTCTGTGCCAATATCCTTCCATATACATTTCCGAAATGTACAAATGCCTTTTCCCAGGTTTTTCTTCTGGTTTCTCATTCATAACTTCATCATTCCTTACTTCAAATTCCAGCATACCTGTATCTCCACAAATTTCTTGAAAACTCAACTTTAGTTTAGCAGTTTCATAGCATAAATTCACCACTATTTCCTCATTCTGAGGCTTTCTGATCTCACTTTCCATTAATCCGATCTGTTCTTCCGAATTAACTTCTTGGTTCAGATTGACTTCACATTGCCTTCTTCCTGCATGTAAATCTTCATTAAAATTAATCAACTCAATAGACACAAATGCTTTACCTGGCTTCCTCATCAAAAGATTCGACTTATACCACAAATCTGCCATCTCATCTGGAAATTCTCTCAAAAGTTCTGCACAATCTGCAATATCTGTTTTGTCATCCTCCTTTTGACTTATTCTTTGAATGTCATTTGATTGGACATCTTCCTGCCCTTGGTTTTAATTTCCCTCCTTATTCTGCATATGATTATGAGTAGTCATCTCTTCATCTGTTAATACAATAGTCTCCAATAACTGTTTGTCTTTCCTCAAATCGATATGACCTGCAAACACACAACAACCTTCAGTTTTCAAAATACAATACCTTCCATTTTCTTGTGATGCTTCAAGCACCAATCCTCCATCATAGATCTTTGGGATTTCAGTGGATCCTTCTTGTTGTGACTCCATTTCTCTGAGTTTTTCCTTCTTTAACAAATCAATATGAATTTGTTCAAGTTCCCTGAACTCGTTCATCAGCTTGCCATTCAACCTCTGTTGCAATAGTTTTCACTTCACCCTTTTCTTCAATTTCCATCTGTATCTTCGTTCTTCACTTATCTTTCTTTGTACTACCAGACCAATTTATGGTTCTTCATTCTGCTGCCAGCTTCTATACTTCTGCAATTTTATGCCTTCCTCAAATTCATTCTCATGTAGCTGATCATTCCTTCCAAATTTCTGGTTAATTCCATATTCATCTTGCTGAGTTAATATTTCTGTCTCCGTCATGCCTCTAAGGACATAACTTCCTTGTTGCTCCTGATCTTCCATCTCACCTTCATATAATCGCTGCTCAATTTCTCTGATTTCAACATCATATTTATTAATGTTGTCTTCCACACCTTTTCCTCCATCAGGTTCTGTAAGCTTCGTTTATCCCTTAGGTTCCTCGAGTAATCTTTCCAAGAATGCTATCTCCTTGTGAAATCTCTCCAGTAGATCATCACAATTTCCATTCTCAGCTTCATTCTTTTCTTGGCAATCCTCTTGAGTTGACCTGTTTTCCACATTATCATATTGCAAGCATCTTTCATCAATTCCATTAAACAAATTCATTGGTTTACATTTTTGTAGTCCCACTATGGAATTTTCATTAGACTTCTGGTCTATATGAACCTCATCTGACTGTTTCACACCAAACAAGATTTCATTTATGAACTCCTTCTATTGCAATAGATCAATGCCTTCTTCCTCTAAAAGGGATTCACCATCGTACTTCACCTCAAGAGCTTCATTTCTGTTTGTGACAATTTCATCCAACTATCCATCATCCTCCGCATATCCTGCAAACATACACAAACTATAAGAATCAAAATCACAAGGCTTCATTGCCTCATCTGCTTCCTTTGTCAACAAATCTTCGAATTGTTCTGAACTCTGCCAATAGTCCATGAGATTTTCAGCTGACCTCTCATTATCCTCTTCCCCTAAGATCTCACCTTGTTCTGGTCTACAAATGGAAACTTCCAATTCTACCTCTGCTTCTCTGAATTTCTCTGATTCCTCTTGAGCACTCAATCTCTGCTCAATCTTTCTCAATTTTTCTACTATCTCTAACTTCACTTGCTGATTTCTCCTTTCTCGTAGCCTTTGCCACTTTTCTCTTTTCCTCATGGTCCAACCATTCTATTGGTCTTTAACACTTCTCTGCAGCATCTTCATCAATATTCCAATCTAGAAATCTATCTCAGCTTTCTCTCTGTCAAACTCTTCTTGACTCATCTTCATGTCATTTGCTTTTGCATC
The DNA here is from genome assembly GCA_034641835.2 of Pinus albicaulis. Taxonomy (NCBI): domain Eukaryota; kingdom Viridiplantae; phylum Streptophyta; class Pinopsida; order Pinales; family Pinaceae; genus Pinus; species Pinus albicaulis. The sequence goes on along the minus strand of CM076579.1, from coordinate 304,612,731 downwards.
TTTCCTTCTGCTGTGGTTTCTTGGTGAACTTCTGCTATGACTATCTGTAGTCATTTTCTGCTCCTCTCTTTCCATGAGCTCCTCACACCTCTGCAACAAGCCTCTGCAATAGTAAGTCCTCCTTACTGCAATCTTACCTCACTAAGCTCTCCTCACTCAGTCTTTTGGTAAGCACAATCCCCTATCTGGAATCTTCTCTTGAGCAACACCTTTGTTCCCTCTAGGCTTCTACAATCTCTCACTCTATCTTTCGAAGACACTTCAATTGTCCTCTTTGTCCAATATCTTGTTGGATTCTTCAGTTTCACTGCAACTTCTAAGGACTTTCCTTATTTTTCTTTTAAGAACACATCTGGTTCCTCTCTCACAGCTTCTCTTGATTTATATTGCTGCAGTCTTCAATTTCAACAGAGCCAAGCTCTGATACCAAAAATGACGCAGGGCTAGCCTGCAAAACCCAGAATCTTCATCACAATGTGCATATAATTATGCAACTCAGCAAATGCCCAAATCAAAAACCTCAATCACTAGCAATCAACTAATATGCGGAAGCTTATCTTTCAAGTTCTGACAAATTTTCATACTTTATCATTTGAATGCAGAAGCTTTTCAAGATATCATAACTCACAATCTTCATACCATTAACCTTCAACTCTGCGTTGAGCGTTACAGCTCAACACTTTACATTTCATTGAAATCAAACCAAATCATCATTCCAATGTTCCCAAAACCCAAGGATCTGGATTTCGTCCTTCTCTTCAATGCGCCCAATTCAACATGCATTCGCACCACAGTACTCACCTTGTACTGATAGAGTTCAACCAGTTTCTGATGGATTCAATTTTGAATCGGACTCCGTTCACAATTCAACTTAGGACTCTTCCGTAGAGTCTAAATTCCCCACGACTTTGCTGTACAAAAATCGACCTTCAAAACTAGTCTTTCTCAACCTTCAGAATATAAATCGACATTCAAATACCGATTTGAAAAACTATATGAATTGCGTCAAATAGACAGAGTCCTTTTTGCAAAGCTTACACCCAGCAATCTCAAGCTGTGACACTTGCTTATGCCCTTCAAGAAAACGCAGATTTCATCGATCCTGAAGTTGCCAACGCATTTAAATCTCCAGCTCTGATTCGATGACTAACCTTCCACTGAACTAAAGCGTTCCAACTCCGACATACACTGCTATAATATCAATCACTGTTCTACGGCGCTCCAAGCTCTGTTCATCCACTGATATATCAATCAGCGGTCTCGAATCTCAGTTATATAATATATATATATATATATATATATATATATATATATATATATATATATATATATATATCTATTCACAATGCTTCCGGTGCGATTCAGCCACAATTGGCAATCACATAATTTAATGCCACGACTCTCGACAATTCAGTCGCTCCGATCCGATTTATCGGAGATCATCAATTGGATATTTTACGAGGTGTTCTCACTTCCAGCGCTCCAAACTTCTGATCCGATCCAAATCGGAATCAGAGATTTCCAAACTGAATGTTAATTGATCTATCAACGATTCACACAACACCGCTTTGAACTTTCTGATCCGATGCAATTCAAAATTGAATTGTGAATTAATTTAATTCTGCTCAAAGAGATTTGTAGAGTCTTTTTGACTGTTTTACTATGTTTAAGACTTTGCCTTCTGCACTAATTTTAACACGCCCGATTTGACTTAATCACAGATATTCTTATAAATTAAAACAAAAACATACCCAGGCTATCACGAATTCAAGCAGAATTCAATAGAAACACAAATCGGAAATCCACGTCAATCAAATTCTCTAAATAACAAATTTTAAACTCACAATGCTTTTTATACGATTTGCATATTACAATTCACACTTATAAAACGAAAACAGAAATCGACCTTTGGCTCCCTTTCACTGCAAAAGGCCACTATTTCACACAAAATACAATCCTTCTCCAAATCTGAGCTTTCGCTCCACTCGAAACCACACTCTATCTCCTCTATACCAAGAATCTCTTCGGTTTTTACAATTTTCTCCATATTTTTCCCCTAATTCCTCTAAAAAATAGATAATATATCTTCTATTTTTAAAACTCTAACAAATAAAATCTCCTATCATTTAACTCTCGTGCACACCTGTTTAACAATCTTATCACTATATCTAAATAAAGCAATTTCACTTATTACAATAATAACAAACTATTTATGAAATCGACTTCCACAGTAATACTAAAATTGACCAACAATAAATGAAATTCACTCTGTCAAGCCACAACATGTGAACAGATTTTTCACATTGTTTGGCAGCTCCGTTGATGCTCTGCATCGAGCATGCAAAAGTGACTAAATATTCAAATTTCTTTCACACGTTGAGAAAGAAGTTTGATGTGATAAAACCAGAGATATTTCAGAAAGAGACATTTCCTAAGGAAACAAAGGAGGATGTCATTCTTTTCACTCTGGATATAGTGTCACTACATTCATCACCAGCTGCAAAGGTACTTGTATCCAGAGGAGAGACACTTGCATATTTGCAAGATAGTCTTAATCTCTTGACACATAGAGTCCCATGCATGATTTAGGAGATGCATGAGGAAGAAGAGGTATATTTCAATGCTAGTACAATTGTAGAAGTGCAACCATCAGTTGGAGAGACCATTGTCCTGGTTGGAGGAACTCTTGTGATCTTGCAAGAGGTTCCCACATATCAATTGATCCAAGGTATGCATCCACTTCCATATCATATTGTTTCAGTACCTCTTATTGAAACTTATGGGGGCATGCCATCAGGGCCAAGGCATAACCAAGGGTTAGAACAACATGCTGATTTGGAGAAGCAACATATCACTGTGCAGAGGACCCTTGATCTAATAAAGGAGGAGATGAGAAGCTATCCCAGTTCATCATTGTTGAGCTACATTCAACCTTTTGAGTTGAAGTGTAGAGTTTTAGAAGATGGGATGAGTATGATCCTATGTACAATGGTTGGCTATGAGTTCAGCATTGTGCCTTGCTTTGAGACAACACATGTTTTACCTTGCAGATCTACATCAATGTTAATGAGAAATAGTGAGAAGAAGAGGACCCATTCCTTATGGGGGAAATCAAATGGAAGCTTCATTCATGAAGCAATGGAGTAAAATATGATAGATGGTATACATCTTGATATGGGAAAAAATTTCCCCTTTCAAGATGACTCTTTCTCAATGAGCATCTCACAGCTCAAAGAGAAACTTATACTTGCAACAGATCCAGAACCTTATTGGTTCTGGAGGGCCATTGATGAGAATAAGGTCTCATGGAGAGATCTCATTGGAGGTGCACTTCAAGATATCATGGAGTGAAAATTTATTCATCAGTTTAGGGAGGTTGGTATTCTACAAAGGGAGGATACCATGTTTATGCAGAACATCATTCATCATCCACGTTGGGATGAGTGGGTGAGGATGATAAGCAAGGGGTTGCACGACCACTTGTAGATATATGACATGGGCTAGCAAGAAGCTTGGCTACGCTGGTTGCTCTTGGGTGAGTTTGGTTACTACCCAAAAGCTCGTATTTCTTTGATCCATGCCTTGAATAACACTCATGTAATGAAGAAGGAGGCATGGTTGTGCTGGCTGAACTTAGGTGAGTATGGTTACCACCCAATGGCTCATATTTTTCTGATTCATGCCTTGCATATCACTGGAAGAATGAAAAATAAAAATGCATGGTTGTTTTGGTAGTTGTTGAGATATTTTGGCCATCACATGACATCTCCTATGTTTATGTGTCTTGTATTGTGTAAAAATTGGCATGGTACTCTCATGATGTGTAATGATGGTGTTTGCTTATATTGGGCTGATGTGACATTCCACATGTCTATCGGTATGTTTATACTCCATGATGCACATGAGAACGTGAGAAGGAAACAATATCTCTTGTTGCTTTGGTTTCTTTTGGGGGAGTTTGGCTTGTCAATCTTGCATGGTGGAGATGGAGGATGGCAGCAAGAGGCCTTACTCAAGTGGTTACTATTGGGAGAATATGGTTTGACATATTTGTCTATCCATATGTCTCTATTTCTTCTTTTGCATAATGTTGGGATGATACTTGGATCCAACAAGGCCAACAGGGCTAAGGATGAGGGCATGTCAATGCTCAATGTATTTCATGAAGCATGGGATGAAGAGATGTTTTGTGAGATAGGAATTTTCCTTTGTGAGAAGAACCACTTTATATTATGTATCTCATGTACTGATGATGATGTTGGATAGCATATGGTTGTCACTCGATACTTCTGGGAGAAGGAGGGACATCTAACTACACAGTTGGAAGTCACTCTATGCATTCTTGGGAGACAAATTTGGAACCAAACATGCATAACACATTGTAGCAGATGGGGAGCCTTCCTTATGTTGATGCCATTTGGAGGGGGATAGATGGATTTTGCGTCTACTTTTGCAGTTGCTTGAGGACAAGCAACATTTTTCCGGGGAGGATTGTAATATTCCAAAATTTTCACATGTTATTTGGAATATTAGACTTCTTAATAAACTTAATTAATTAAGTAAATAAAAGGGTGGAGGGACCCATAATCCTCAAATATGAATAAGATCCACTTTTGATGTGTGAATGTGGATTAATTAGACATAGATCTACATAATGGAGTAGTGGAGCAACCATTAATGTGAAATTAGTGGTGGTCATGTCTCATTAATGAGATAGATCAAAGAGGTTGAAGCAGTCAACTAAGATCATGGAGGGAATCTAATGTAAGATCATAGAGAATTCATGATGAAGTGATGAAGAAAGTAGTGCACTTAATGCACACAGGATGGAGAGGGTGCACATTTCATGTAGACATGATGGAGGACTTGGAGAGATGGCGCAGTCAATCATGGAGGCTTATGTCCACATGCACATTGTAGTTTAGAGGTGGGCCAGGGCTTGGGAAGGCTCACTTTGTATATAAGGAAGATGAAGGCATAATGGAAGGAAAACTTTTAGTTTATGATTTTGTGATCCGTTTAGATCTGGAGTTGTCTTTTGACATTCTATGCATCCTTATGATGTTTAGCTAAGACTGCAGTGTTGTTTAGCACAGGGTGTTCCCGAGCAGGAATCCCACCCTTACCCACGGGGGACTTGTGTGTCTACTCTGGGAAGGCATTCTGAGCTGCTATTTCATCATCAGGAATTGGTTCCATAGTGTTCCTACTCTCTACAGAACATCCATATTCAGAAATTGTATTATTTTTGAAGATCAGTTTGGGAGGAGGAGGTTGTCATTAGTATTTCAGCTGGAGAACTAGTGAAGGATTATTCCTGTCACCTTGGGCTTCAATATCAGCATTCTCGGAGCTTCATTACATATCTGGCATCAGGAAAAACATTATTGACCTCCTATCAGCAGCAATCCCGTAAAGGATTGCGCAGTCCATCATTGTAGATCCGGAGGAGGAAGGAAGTTTCTAGCACTTCAGCTAGGAATCTTGTGAGGGATCATCCCCTCACCTTTCCATCACCATTTCCATCAGCCTAGATTTTATTTGATGCATTCTACCTCAGGCTTGATTCTCTTCCTCTTCAAACATTGCATTTTCTTCAATAGCTTCATATTTAGTTTCTGCATTTTGAGGAGGAGGAAGAAGAGACAACTTCTCAAGCTTCTAGCTTGGAGATTTGAAGGAGGGATCAACCCTCAAAGCTTAGATCTGGTTGTACATCATATTGCAGCCATACTATGATCATATCTAGCTTCATATCTGTATAAGCCAGTAGATCAGGGATCAAACCCCAAGAGGGTAAATTTCCAATCTCACAAATCTTGAATTTCCTTTTCGGGTTATCTTGGGTTTCCATCACATTGGCTAGATCTTGAATATTGGCATCATCAGAGCTCCTAAGCTCCATAGATCTGCATTTCCCTTTCAGCCAGTAGTAACATGTTCATTATCTGTTGAAGGGACAGTGCAATATTGCTTCCTGCAACTATCTAGTTACGCAGTGCTTGTTGTAGCATGCTTTTTGGGTCATTCTAGGCCATCTCTTTGGCTAGAGTACCTCTATTTTTACACTTTTGTAACTATTTATCCATCTCCAATGATAATAAAAGGCTCACCTATTCTGTATATTCTACAATTTTTGAATCTTTACATGTACATTTTCTTTGTTACAAATATTGTGTTTGTGTATCAATGCATTATTCCATTTTTGGGATATTACATATCCTGAACGGAGTTCCAACATGGTGAAATAAATTGATCCATGTAATTCATCCAATAATTCATCAATCACAGGAATGGGAAATTTATATTTAATAGTGATCTTATTGAGCTCACTATAATCCAGACACATGCGCCATGATCCATCCTTCTTGTGCACCAATACTACTGGAGAAGAAAAAGAACTTTGACTAGGTTGAAGTATACCATCGTCTAGCATTTCTACAATCATACATTCAATTTCGCTCTTTTGGACATAAGGATACCTGGAAGGCCTGATGTTTGGAGGAAAAATTCCTGGAATCAAATGAATAGCATGATCATGATCAGGAATAGGTGGGAGTCCTTTGCGAGTTTTAAATACCTTGGAATGATTGTCCAAGACTTTTTGGAGATCTGGAGAAATAGGTGATTTTGATGTTGGAACTTCTAGTGAGCATAATTGTGAAATGACGCCTCGTTGTTATTTATTTAGAAGCTTTGTCATGACATTATATCTTATTATCTTTCTCGACTTCCCTGTGATACCCCCTAATTCAACTTCCTTTCGTTCTGAAAAGAAATTCAAGAAAAGTTCTTGAAAATTAAAAGCTACTGTTCCCAAAGATTGTAATCATTGTACTCCTAGTACAACATCAACAACACCCATTGGAATGGAAAACAATGGACTATTAAATACATATTCCCCCATGGTTATATTGATATTATGGCACTTTTGAGAGCAATTTATAGTTCCTCCATTTTCCACCATCACTTGACACTCTCACGCTGGGTATAGGAAGCAATTAAATTCCTTAGCTACCTTACAATGAATAAAATTATGGGTACTACCCAAATAAATAAGCACTATTACTTTTTTCTTATTGATATGTCCTTCTATCTTGAGATTTTGAGGAGTGTTAATTCCTGCCAATGCGTTACAAGATATGGTCGGATTCATTTCGTCTTCCTCTAGGGTTGGTTCCTAGTGTATATCCTCTTCGTTTAAAGTTTCTTGTTCCTTTTATTCCTCCTATTCACAATCTATGTAAAAAAATTTCTTCTTAGCACACTTATGACCTTTAGTGTATTTGCTATCACAACTATGGAAAAGCCATTTTTCCTCTTTCTTCTTCCAATTGTTGTGGTGTCAACCTTGTAGGTTGTGGAAGTCTAGGAGTAGCAACACTTCCATTTTATATTTGTAAGTGGTAGGCTTCCTTTTCACCATAATTTTTCTTTCATTTTTTCTTCTCAACCTAAATGCCTTCTCCAATATATCAAGTTCCCAAATTCAAATCTCATGTTGGATGTTATCCTTTAGAGTCCCTATGAAGACATAAATCCTATGTTCTTCTGGAATATTATTCACCCTTATATTCAATTTTTGGAAGTCCTCAATGTGCTCCATAATTGAACCCTTTTGTTTGCGATTTATCAATTGGATAA